>CAUYRT010028743.1:0-15327 GCA_963574885.1 Lepilemur ruficaudatus
AAGGAAGGAAGGAGGAAAGAGGAGGGAGGGAGGGAGGGAGGGAGGAAGGAAGGGAGGAAAGGAAGAAACGGAAAATCTCACCATTCTGTTTTTATTGTTGTTTGGAGTTTTTCCCCATAGTGATTTTTGTTTCATGGTGCTGATAATAATCAGAAAAGCCCTCCTTGCATAGCTTGCATATACAAAATAACAAAATTTTTCTCTCTCTTTTTCATATTCTTTGATCTGATCAAGCACAATAGGGGCTTGCTGCTTCTTGAATTGGATTTGGTTGACTTGTCTTAGAATGTTTTTAAAAATAGGATAGGTTCTTGGGTTTATTTATTTATTCAACCCATACCTTGTTCAGAGAAATGTGACAGGAAGTTCTAGAACTATCCTAGAATGAGACTCATTACTTCATAAGAGGCATAGATGAAGTGGGGATTCTTAAACATTAGCATGTCTTAGAATCACCAGGAGGGCTGTTCAGACATGGATAGCTGGGTCCCGCCTTCAGAATTTTTGATTCAATATCTTTGAAGTGGAACCTTGTAATTGTATTTGTAACTACTTCCCAGGTGAAGCTGAAGCTGGAAGGGAAGGAACCCCTCTTGAGAACCACTTTTCTACCATATATTGCCTCCCTTGGTAGTTATTATTCATAGCCACAAAAAAATAAAAATAAAAATAAAAAGCCAGGATCCATCAGCAAAAATAGATTGTATCCAATAAAACTAAAAGATTTCTTAGAATTTAAATTGTCCAGTAATAGAAAGGGTCAGCTTTCATACAGTGGGAGCTTCCCAGCACTTGGAGATAAGGTGGCCACTACTTAAGAGTTCTAAAAATGGAAGGTCAAAGTAAAAGACCTCTAAAATTTTTACATCTCTAGGCTGCTTCAAAATTTTGAATGAATGAGAATCAGAAAAGTATATTTCATGAGGTTTATGCAGCAAATTTATACCCTAACCCATACTTCCTTATTAACGTGAGCTTGATCTTTTTTGCAGTTGTTTTTAATGTACTTCAAAAATTGGGGCTCTATGTTCTTCATATCCACAGATTTAAAATGATGTGAGAGCAACAGTACTATGTTTGGAAGAGGCTTGCTTTTATCCATCCGTCGCACACTTCAAATAAGTAGGGAGCTTAAAAAGGTCTTCACTCCCTCTAGTCTGTATCCTAACCGACAGAGAATAAAAAATTTAAATGAGAGAAAATCAATTATTGATCAGCATTCTTTTTTTCTCAGACACTTTTGTGCAGTTACATTATACTTGGATTTTAACAGTATACATCTTCCTGATTGATTTTGCTTTATTGAAATAAGATTGTAAAGCTACTACATCTACTTTAACCCTTTACCTTTAAGGAAATATTGTTTACACCAAGAAAAGAGCCAAGTTGTATCATAATATATCTCTCTTCTGAAATTTTGCTGTCCTTTTATGTTTGGAGAAAACATAAGCCTTTTCATGAAAGCCTTGTATGAGATGTCTTTAACAAGGAGAGACTTTAGCAGATTTTAAAAATCTAAGTTACAGATTCAATAAACTTGCCTTGAGGGCCACCTGTCTGTTTGAAGAATTCATTTATTGATTTGTTTTCACGACTTTGCTTACCAAATCTTCATTGTCACACCCCTTGTTCATTTTACGGAAGAAGAGGGACAGAGGAGGTGGATTTCAGGCTTTGATGCAGACATGAGAGTTTCACCCTGCTGGCTCCTTTTCCTTCTCTTTTCACTTGGCTGCAAGGAGAAGACCACAGGACAACATGTGGCTCAAAACATCAAATGGACCATATGACACGCAGTTGAGATTCCCCTTTCACACACTGGGAAGACTCGTTAGAACCAGTAGCAGGAGGCAAACCAATGGCACATAAGAGGAAAACTAAAGGAGATTTTAGTGGAGTTATAAAGCCATGAAAAGATGAACTAATCAGAAGAAGTAGGGGCGGGGGGAAGTTTTCAAAAAGGCATTTTCTGAGCCCAAGACTTGAGACTCCGTATTTTGTAGGATTGTGTATATGCACACCCATATATTATTAATATATTGGCAAACATTTCCAAGTAGATCAGCATCTTTCTGCAAAAACTACAGCTTCCTGCATTGCCATAATATTATCAGCACTCCTAATAATTGGATAGCACTCGACAATAATTCCGTAATATCATCTGATGTCTCTTTTCCCGGTTGTCAAATCCCGAGAACTTTTAATGGCAGAATCCCTATCAATAAGCAATATAAAAGATGTTTCCTCAAAATGTAGTTAAGAATTTTACTTTAAAAGTGTTGATAATAGTTGAGTATAATGACAGGTGTTCCAGTTTGTCCTAGAATATTTTAACTTAACTCTCTAATTCTGAACTATATTTTAAAATAAATTTGTTTTTAAAAAGTTGATCATTGGATATTTTTTGCCAATCTTTTTTTATTCTTTCATAAAAATTTTGTTTTTTATCCATGTGCTTACAAATACAAAGGGTTACATTTTTTATATTTTGTTGATCATGGTAATATGTTATCACCAAGCCTTTACTGAATAGTGACAGTGAGAGTTCCCAAGAAACCCTACAATCAACAATCTTGGGAAAATTTCCTCATCCTTGGAAGAACAAACATATAAGCTCTTAAATGGGCATCAGAATAAAACTGCTAAGGGAAAAAAGACAGACAGACAAAGAAAACAATAGGAAACGTAGTAATGACACTGAGAATATAAAGAAATCAACTTCACTACCATGAAAATGTTTGAGGTAAATAAAGAATGAGTGAAAATTTAGGAAGCAGTCAATTCAAAAAGAAATATACAGATAATACGTCTGCATTATTATTTACAATAATTTAGCTGGGCAATCAGGCGCAAAGAAAATGTGCTCTCTAATAACATACAATCTACTAAAAAGCTGTAGCCTTTCTTTTCTCTCTGCTCCAAACACAATATTGGTGTCAACCATCTTTCCACGTGTTCATCATGTTCTCTACAGACAGCACAAGATTTGGGGCTGTTTTAAACATCTTTGTACCTTTCTCTCACACAACCAAGCAGCATGACGCTTTTCAATAGCAGAGACTCAATTAATATTTGCTGTGTTTCCGGTTGATAAGGATAGAAAACCTAATTTCTTTTTAACTTCCGTGATATCAAATCTAGGCCACTAATAAGATATCCCAGGAGTCCTTGAGAGCATTAACTTTTCTTTTTGAAAATTTCTGAGCTATAAAAGCAAATGAGCTCCTTATCTTTAAGGAAAGGGGAATAGATGGTAAATGTATTCTCACAGTAGCCCAAGATTGCACTGGAGTGTCCCAGACTCTAAATAATGACAAAAAGTGCATTAACCATAAGATCAAGATGCCTAATCAATTTGCAAGCACATGGAAGTGCTCAGAATGATGGGTAATAACCAGCTTGACTTTGTGACCAACAAATCATGTTAGACCAATTCAATTGCCTCCTCTGACAGAGTGGCAGACCTTGTATGCAAGAAGGAAGGGACAGACATAATATATTTTGACTTGAGGGAGGCTTCTGACTCTGTTCCACATGACATGCTCATCAACAAGATAGGAAAATATGGCTAGCTGTCAGAGATGGATTAAATTGATTAGAGAGGTGGCTAATTGGGAAGAGAGGGAAAGTCAGAGACTGCACAAAACACAAGTGCAAAGCCAATATGCTGCTGCTTTGGGTCTGGATAAATTCAAGGGCAAACAAGTATAGCAGGCAGACCAGACCGTAAATAGAACAGCTCGTGTCTTTTAATGGCTTCTCTCCCAACTATTGGGGCACTGGAAAGTGTATAAATGAATGGACACTATGTTCCTGTACTCAAAGAGAAGTAATTATTTTAGATTAAAGCTTTGTATCTCCCAAATATATTACTAACATGCAAAAAATAGATGTAATAATTTTCTATTAAGCTATTAAGGATAAATCTGCATCAAGGATAAAGTTGACAGATCTCTCCAGAAATGACAGATAGGATGTGATTAGGAAAATAAGATGGCTAGTTTTCAAGAGGAATAAATAGGAGAGAAAACTTGAAGGATGTTAGACGGCCAACGGCAGAAGCAACAGGGACTCCTACTAGTCCAGACTACAGTCAGAGGTGACCTGAAATTAATTGGTTAAGATTTGACCCTAAATTCAGTATTTAGGGCAAGCCAACCAATATTGTGAGCTAATCAGATCAACTGGAGGGACTATCATAAAAATGTGGTCATTAATTGAGGAATCATTTATTATTAATACAACAAATAAGCCAATGACTTAAGTCCTTACTAAACACCAATTACATGTCCATCGTTGCTAGGCACAGCCTCTGCAAAGATCTGTGGCACAAAAAGAAAACACCTATGAAAGATAAAACTTAATGTATTCTGATCTCACCTCTCTCCAATGTCTGCAATTTCTTTTTCTCATTTGAGCCTTTAAATGTATCCTGGTCCCTTTCTTTAAAAACCTTAATCTGATTTTATCATGTGTGACGATTTTTTTTTTTTAAATGTCTGCACATTTTTGGAATTCTTCCCATGAAGAGGTGGAGCCTAATTCCTCTCTCTTTAATTATGGGCTGCACTTAGTGACTGCTTCTAAATAAATCAAATATGGCAAAATGTTGGTATGTCACTCTGGTGATTAAGTCATAAAAGGCACAGAAAGAAAAATATTGATGTACTTGACAACAACAAAATTAAGAACTTCTATTTATTAAAATATATCCAAGAATGTGAGCAAAACAAGCCACAGAATGTAAGAAGATATCTTTAACCATATTACTATTCAAAGGACTTACATCCAGAAATAACACTGAACTGTAAATTGATAAGGTAAAGACAAATGAATAAAAACAGTGGACTGAGGACTTAACTAGGTATTTCATAAAAGAGAAAAATCCAAATGAACAATATACAGAATGAGATCAACTTCTTTAGCAATCAGGGAAATGTAAATAACTACAGCAAGATACCCATGGAATTGGCCAAAATAAAAATTTGAAAAAGCCCGGTATTGGTGGCAATGTAACACAGTATTACTAAAGCTCACAACAGGCATACCCTATGACTCAGCAATTTCACTTCTCCGTAAATATGCCATAGAACACAGGGACACATAGGCACTACAATATATATACAAGAACTGTAACAGCAGCATAGATTTTTATAGCAAAAACTTAGGGGAAAATTATTTCAGCAGCATAATATGTTTTATTTATAAAGTACAGCAATAAAAATAAACAAACTAAAGCAATGTGCATCAGCTTGGATGAATCACATAAACACAGTGTTGAGTGAAAGAAACACAACACAAAAGAATATATGTATCATGTAAATCTGTTTATATTAAGTTTGCAAAATCAAAACTAAACAGCAATGTCAACCAACGCATATATTGGTGCTAAAATTATAAAGCAAATCAATGCAGTGATTACCATAAAATTTAGCGTAGTGATTACCTCCCCCAGGTAGAGAGATTGTCCAGAAGGAACATACGAGAAGCTTCTGAAATGCTGACAGCGTTCTTTCCATTTCTTGACCTGAATAGTGGTTCATAGGTTTCACTTTATAATTAGTCCCATGACACTGCTTATTTATGTTTTATGCACTTTTCAGTGTGTTATGTTTCAAAATAAAAAATTTGTAAAACAGTAACAACAAACTCACAGCACAGCCCCACAAACTAACTTCAATTCCCACAACTCGATGATAATTGCTCCCTGGGTTTTTTCCCAAGAATCCAGACATTCATATTGTGTTAACCCTGTTTCATTCCATTGCAAATATTCATTAAGCAAATATTAATGGACTACCTGCTATGTGATAGGCACTGTTCTAGGCATTTGGAATTACAGCAGTGAAAATTAAAAGATAAATCCCTGCCCTTACTCATTGAAGTTATATTTTAGTTTAAGTTGAAAATGAAGAACTATTTTTAGCAGTTATGATTAAAAGACTAAAGTGAATCTAGCCTCAAGAAAGACTGTATCCAGAGACTCAAATAGCATCCTGACTCCCTCTCTCTTCATGTCTCTATTTCTTACTTGGTTTAAAGTTGTATTTTGGCCTCATTCCCTCAGGCCCATCCATAAGTTAAGGGACATAGCCATAATTAGATTTTTAATCATATTCTTTCAGCTTGCACTACAAGAGGAAGGAAAGACCATCTGTCCCCAAGCATCTATATATAAGAATCCCAGGAAGACCTCTGATTGGCCACTTTAGGATGGCTATTTCATAGAGGAGCCAATCACTGAGGCCAAAATAATGGTGTACTATGATGCGCCAAACCTGGATCTTATACCTAATCCTGGTGCTGAAACTGGTAGCCTGCTACAATGGCATGGAGTAGGTGAAAGGAATTTTTAAAAGAAATAGTGCTGAAATTAGAACGGAGTGTGTAGTGCTGGGTCGGCAAAAAGAGTTGATGTACTCTCCAATAACTAGACATAATGCAGATCAGATCAGGCTATTTTAAGTGCAATCATAAAAGAAAAGAAAAGAAATAAGAGAAAAGAAGCCATAAATAAAGCACAGCAGGACCACAGAGAAAGGAACACTTATTTCTAACTAAAGGATCAAGAAAAGCTTCACATAGACCTGCACCCATCCTCCCTCACTACACAGAGCCAGGTCCCAAATCCACCCCTGAAAGAATGAAGCTGAACATTTTATTCAGAATTAAAGCAGCACCGACCTGAGGGGAGCCCTAAGGTCACACTGTGTGTCCTGACACCTTCTGAACAGTACACGTGGCAACAGAACCCGTAACAGGAGGAGGATGTTCCGGGAAGGCAGCCCCATAATCTGTGTCAGGAAACAGGCCCAGGCTTAATTGTCCTTATCTGCCTGGCCAGGATTAAAGACTGCTTTCCCTAACCAAGCTGAAGTAATGTGAGTTTATAAAACAGTCAATAAAGAACAATGATGCAACCAGAGCGAGAAAATTGGAGAGCGGAGAAGAAAAGAAGTGCTCTGAGTTTAAGCTCTGCATCCCTAAATCAGAATTCCTGAGAGCTCTTCCTTGGCTAAATGGATCTCTAACAACGGGGTCCTGCTCTCGCCTGTGACAGGCTCCCCCAAAATTCTAGAGGTTTAGTACTGGAATTTTGCCTTATGGATTTAAGGAACGCTTACAAAATGTAACTGGTTACCTCCTTCAGACACTGTTTGAACTTTTATTCCTTCATCATATTCTAGAATCAACCTTCTGAGAATAAATTTCAAATGGGTCCCTATATTACCACTCCTGTCCCCACACTTCAGTAGGAGTCTCTTAAGATCAACTCCCTTGCTGTGATGGCAATTTAAATTGTCCGCACCCTGACACCAGCCCTCTGCTTGGGCAGCCTTAAAGGTGACTAATTCCACAGCCAGCCCACCTTCCCGTCATGTGCATTGTGTGTACACATAGCTCTCTGCCCAACCTCACTGGTAGATTAAAGTCCCCTTGGATTAAGAACCTGTGTTTTTCTTATCTTTGCATTTCTTGAGTGTATAACATAATCTTGGGCTCAGTGTATTTTCTACACAGGCAACATAATTGTTAACTGATAATTTTAAAAATTAAAGAATAAGTCATTCCGCTATAATTTATTTTGCTAATGTCTACTAGGATCAGATAAAACCGTTACAGATCTAGTGACAACCACTTTCTGAGATCAGGTGACCACATGAGGGCACTTAATGGATCGAAGCCAGTTACGGGGAGACCAGCACATAGCAATTAAGAGTATCAGACATCTCTGAATTCAAATATTAGCAAGCTCTTTAAACTCTTTGAGTCTCAGTTTCCAATGTATAAAATGGCTATAGTACCCTTCTCTCAGGATTAATGTGGGGATTGAGTGAAATAATGTATGTGAACACAATAAACTTGCATGTTAATATGCTTTCAATAAACAGTGGATGTGTGTGTGTCTGTGTAGGTGTAAACCGTATCTTGAACTGCTCGTCATCCTGTGTGATAGAAGCCTAACATCAGCTAGTCTCCTGTTCTTTCCATAGGGTTGTCCCTAAATTGGGAAATGATTTATGTGGCTCTAAGGCACAGGGGTGGGCGGGTAGGGGCATGTGTGTCACAGGTATGCACTGAGACAGCTGGACAACAGCCACCACTCACTGCTGACCCCAGTTCACATGTGCCTGGCTCCCTGGTTCTGTGGCCTCTTTGCAGGTCTGTGCCCTGCCAGGACAGAAACTCATGTGAGACTGGCTATGGCCCTGACTGTCTTGCCCGGCAGCTACTCCCTTTCTGGAGTGCTGTTATCTAAAAATAAGGAGGCCCCCTAACTGGTACAGAGTTTTGTCCCTCTCCAAGTTCCTGCCAGAGAATCTGTGTCAAGACCCTCTCTCTAGGACCCACCAAATTCTCCGCTCTCATTAGCTCTCCTGCCTCTCCCCTCCCCACAAGCTGAGAAATACTCTCTATGTCTGGAAAGGGCCCCATTCTTCTCAAAGCCCATTTCTCCCAAATGTTTTGCCTCTACCTCAAGGTCTCTTAGACCCCTCAAGAACCCTGGAATTGAAAACTAAAGCCAGGAGAACTGCACTTTTCTTTTTTCTCCTTTGCCCTTTCCCTCCGGGGCTTTGTGGAGCCAGAGGAGGCATGCAGGGGTGCAGGTAGAAGGCACAGGGAGGGCCCTAGGAGGAAACTCCAAGCAGCATGTGACATTATTACAACTGTCTCATCAGCAGGCGAGGACTCACAGATCACTTCAGATGCGTTCATCTTTTGCACCGTTCCGGATGCCTTCTCCATATTCCTTAAGACGGGTGTCCCAAATTGGATACCTTATTTTTACAAGATCACTGCCAAATAAAAAGTCACAATTGTTACTTAGTCAGAGAACATGAAGTTTTCAGGGAAAAAGGATCTAGGGAGGACTGTGAGCAGAGCTCGCCTTCCGAGCACACCTACCTCTCCTCTACTTTGTTTTCTTCCCCTCGTTCTGGAAACCCCTTTCTTCATTCCTTCAGCCATTTATTTTCTTCATCCTTTGCAAAAATCGATACAGATCCTTTCCACGAATCAAATGAGCCCCAGCGGATACCTCCTTTACTGCAAATCCCATTCCCTCAGTAATTTAGTTCATTCCCATATTCATACTGAAGGCTTTAGTGACTCAATGTTCCAGAAGGACATTTGCATTTTAAAGGATACTAAAAGAAGCGATCTCGAGTCCTCACTAGCAGCTAGCCATACCTTTCTGGTGGTTGGAGATCCTGCTCACAGCCTCTTGAATAGGCAAAGCTAGCAACTACAGAATACGCACTCTTTTTAAGGACGTCGTTACAAGACTGACTGTATGTGGGGACATCGAGCAAATCTCAACAGAGTTTAAAGGAATGAAATCATACAGATCATATTTATAATCGTGTTATAATTAAACTCATACCTATAACCAAAATGTAACTAACAAAAACACGATATATTTTGAACATTAAGAAAAATACCTCTATCCATGTGTCAAAGAAGAAATCGTAATGAAAAAATATTTTCTAAATGTGTTTATACTGAGTAGTAACAAAAACACTACATTGCAAGACTTGTGTGATGCAGATAAAGCAGAAATTTGAGGGATATTTACAGACTTGATGCACGTACGAGAAAACAGGGATGTGTGAAAATTAAGACAATCTGTCTCACCAGGTCCGTTTTCAGAGAAGGATTAGCTGCCCAGTGGCGGGTAGTGCACTCAGCAGACAATTGTCACCTGTCAGCTCTTTCTGGGTCCGTCTCAGCTGCAAGGAGCTGCCTACCCTCAAGACATGCCCTTCTTGAGGTGCCTGTATCTAATAACTGAGTGAAGAAGCAGTTTAAACGCCCAGCCCAATGCTGAAAACCCAATATGGGGCTACTCGAACAGGCAATATTTGTGCCAGAGCTTCCCACCAAGTCGGCTGAGGTTTGGGGGACCTGCATCGCAGTTCAGTTTCTCCCTGCGCCGTAATCCTCCATCTTCCCATCTTGCACCACAAACTTCATTCACTTCAGTGTCTGCATTGAAGAATCCAATCTGTGATACCATCTCAAAAAGTTAGAAAAAGTACAGCAGACTAAGCCAATAAAAGTTATAAATGAAATTGCTGATGAAAACAAACATTCAATAAAGATAATTAACAGTCTTCTGAAAAGACCAATAAAATATGTAGACTTCTATTATGATTTATTGAAAAAAATTATTGAGATAGCACAATTAGTCAATACAAAGAATGGAGAAGGGAATATTACCACAGAGGCTAGAGACACTAAATGGATAACAAAAGGATATTAGGACCAACTTTGTATTAACAACTTTTAAAATTTTTATTAATAATACAAATACAGGCCGGGAACGGTGGCTCATGCCTGTAATCCTAGCACTCTGGGAGGCTGAGGTGGGCGGCTCTCTCAAGGTCAAGAGTTTGAAACCAGCCTGAGCAAGAGCGAGACCCCGTCTCTACTATAAATACAAAGAAATTGATTGGCCAACTAAAAATATATAGAAAAAATTAGCCGGGCATGATGGCGCATGCCTGTAGTCCCAGCTACTCGGGAGGCTGAGGCAGAAGGATCACTTGAGCCCAGGAGTTTGAGGTTGCTGTGAGCTAGGCTGACGCCACGGCACTCTAGTCCAAGTGACAGAGCGAGACTCTGTCTCAAAAAATAATAATAATAATAATAGTAATACAAATACAGAGTCCAAGAAAAATGCAACTTATCTAAACAAAGTCAGGAAGGATTTGAAAATCGCAATAGCCATTAAATTAATAAATAAGCAATTTTTTTAATTTTCACCAAAAAACCTCATGGCCCAAATGGGATTTTACCAAGTATTTTTTTAAATAAAAACTTGCATTATAAATCAGTATTATAGATCTAAACCAATGGAGTAAGATAAGAAAAAAGGATAAAGTTGATAAAAATTGGAAAAGAAAAACCAAACTGTCTACACACAGATGATATAATTGTATATGTATAGAATCCAAAAATAATTTACACATAAATTATATAAAATAATTAAGTTTAACAACATTGCTATATGCAAAATCAATTTATGAAAGCAACTCATATTCAAAATATCAAAGCAAAAAATAAAATTTTGAAGAGGATATTAGCAATAGTACCAAATCTATATAAAAATTTAAAAATATATGTATAATGCCTCAATCAATTACAATCAATTACTAAAATACACATGTACTTTATTGAGAACATTAAATAAATGGAGAAGTATATTATGCTCACGGATTGAAACATCATTAAAATGTCAATTATATTCAAACCAATTTATAGATATAACACAATGCCATGCAATATCCTACTAAGACCATATTTATAAAACTTGAAAAGTATATTCTAAAATTTAAGTGAAAATGTAAATAGGCTAAGGATAGACAAGATCATCTTGAAGAGGAAAAATGTGTTAGAAGAGCTTTGTTTACTGTGTACATTAAGCTTATTTTTAAACTATAGTAATAAAATGTGGGTAGACGAATGGAGCAATGGAATAAAGAACAGAGAAGCAGACTTACCCATGCTGGATACTTGGTACCTGACGGAGACAGCATTGCAGGTAAGTGGTAAAATGAAGGACGTTACAATGAGTAGTCATTAGACAATTGGGTATTCATACAAAAAGAAATGAAATTGGTTCTTTTTCCTCACTTTATATACAACCATCAGATCCAGGTAGATTAAAGACCTAAAGGTAAAAGGTGAAACTCTTTAAGATATAATTCCTCAGAGGTTCTGGTTAAAAACATAGTTTCTTAAATAAATACAAAAAATACTACCCATAAAGGAAAATACTGATACTTTCAACTGCATTAAAATTCCAGCTACATTAAAATTAAGATATCATGTTCATCAAGTCTCCACAAAGACAATAAAAAGACAAGTCCAGATTTGTAGAAGGTATTTGAAGCAAAAATAAGTAGAAAGTTAAGTATACATGACATATCAAGAATTTCTATAAATTAATACAAAATTGACCATTCATTTTCTAAATGGGTGAAAGAGTTGAATAGTAATTTATATAAAAGAATTCTAAATTGCTAATATGTATATGAAAACGTACTCAACCTCATTAAAATCAGGAAAATGAAACCTAAAACTATAATGAAATACCATTACACACTCATTACATTACACATCACACTTACTAGGCAAAGGGTAAAAAGTCTGGCAATATCAAATATCGGCGAGGATGTTGGAAAAAGAAACCCTAAACATGGTTGATGGAATGGAAGACATTTGGCATTACCTAGTAAATTAAAGATACATGACCTATGACCCAGGAATTCTGTTCCCAGAAATCTACCCTAAAGAAACTCTTGCATGTGTGTAACAGGATACTTGTATAAACTTAATAGAAACATTCACAATAGCCCTAAACTAGAAACAGCCCAAATGTCCATTTAAAGTGGAATACATAAGAGAATTGCAATATATTCATGCAACATACAGCAGCGAAAATGAACTACAGCTACACCCAACATTACGGAGAAGTCTCAAAAACATAATATTGAATAAAAGAATTTTGGGGGGCATATGTAGAAGTATTTATTACATGGGTTCAAGATTATCTCCAGAACCCAAAGTAGCATGAAGTAAAGGTGAGAGTCATGCAGAAACAGCATCAGGCACTTAGAAGGCAATTAATAAATACCTGTTAATAGAAATGGAATGAATGCTCAATTAACTGGAATTGATACTGCATTGGGAACCAATACTCCTTCCGGGCTTCGGGAGCCATTTGAGCTCTCAGTTCTGATTCTCTCTGCATATTAGCTCCATCCTTCTTCTCTGTTTGTTCATCAGTATCCACTGCCTCAAACTGGCCACCAATATTTCTTTGAATAAAAGAATTGAGATATAAAAATATAAACATATATATAGAGAAATGGATATATGCAGAGTGAATGTATTCTATAAAACTAAAAAACGGGAAAAAACTAAACTGTTACTGTTTAGTAACACATCTGTAGATAATAAAACTATAAAAAAATGACTATCACCAATGACAGAAAGTTGGTACCTAGGCAGAAAGGAGATAATAACATTGGGAGAATCATAGGGGCTTCTCGATTGGTCGTAATATTCTATTTCTTAAGATGAGTGGTACTTACACTGGCATTAGCTTTTAAGTTATTTGTTAAGTCATGTTTGTGTATTTTATATAATTTTTCTGCATTTATATTTCATATCACAGCTTTAACAATCACTGACAATAAAATAAGTAAAAGATAAAGAAATGAAGCAGTGATTGCAAACAACATTTTAAGAAGTTTATCTTTAAAAAGGAGGTGAAAGTACAGCTGGTGCAGAAGGTGGTATCAGAGAAGCTATTTTTTTAAGAAGAGAAAGAAATATTTGATCATATTTAAAGATTTATTAGAAGGCATCAGTATTAAAAGAGACATTAAAGATATCAGAGAGTAAGGGGATAAATAATAACATGATCCAGCAAGACGTCATGGCATCGGAACCTAGATGTAAAGGAAGAGAAGAAGGAAAGATTGAATGCAGAAGAGAGAAATTTTCTAAGTGACGGCCAGCTATTATCTGATGGCTCCATTTAATCTGTTTGGTAGGAATTGAGACTGTGTTCCCAAAACTAGCCGTGTTGGCAACAGGAAACTGATAGTACTTTTCCTCTCTCTTGCTTCAGCTTACTGGGTTGAAGCCTCTTATTACTGCAAAGCCAAGAGCAGCAGCTATGCAGATAATGCCCAGTGCAGATGCCAGCGAGCCAACCAATGCCAGCGTTGAGGGAATCCCAGCACTGCCAAGAGCTCTGGAGCTAACTCCTGTAGTTGCCAAAGCTGCATGCACCAAAGCTGCGGGAGACTGCTGAACCCAAAGCCCGTGTAGATTCCATTATTCAGTGGTTGTTTTATTAAGCTCATCATATCCAACCCATGAGAACAGCCAGAGGGTGTCCAGAGTTCTCTCTGACAATACCTCTACGCATATTTCAGTTCTTTCTTTGGATGTATCTGGGGCAAAAATCTCTAACTGTGGTGTTTCTCAAAATGTAATGTGTAGTTTCATCAAGTAGAACATGAGGGGACCTGAGATTCTACATCATTAACAAGCTGCCAGGTGGCCTCAATATCATTGGTCCCCAAAACACACTCTGAGTAGCAAAATCCTAAGAACTTCTTGTAAAAAGGCCTGCAAGGCTCTGCATATCTATCCATATAAGATTTCAAAACATATCTGAATTGTAGGTAAATACAGGTTAGGTTCAAGCTGGGACACCCTGCAAGACTACTTACCCAAGTGAATGATTAGCACATCTGTCAATCAAAACTAATCAAGTACCTTCTATGTATCCCACTATGTGGGATGAAGACAATTAGTGGGTATTGTCTCTGTCTTCGTTGAATTTATCTTTGACTCACTGAGAGGCAGCAAGATAATTGAAAAGTACCAGAATACTAGGGGCACTCAGGCTAAAAATAGAGTATTCAACTAGGCACAGTTCTATGAAATTGTACTTACGTTCTTTTTTCTCTTTCACTTGCTGACATGTTATCAAATTCCTTGG
This sequence comes from Lepilemur ruficaudatus, assembly GCA_963574885.1. Classification (NCBI taxonomy): domain Eukaryota; kingdom Metazoa; phylum Chordata; class Mammalia; order Primates; family Lepilemuridae; genus Lepilemur; species Lepilemur ruficaudatus. Next base: position 14,525 of record CAUYRT010028743.1, read on the forward strand.
CATAACTTGAACAAACTTCATGGAACAAGAAATCATAGCCATTCTGTATACATTGATTTCCCCTGTGCACAGTTAGCTAAAGGAAAAGTTACCCCATTAATAAGCCATGATAACATATGTATGGAGTTTATGTCCTTCATTTAACATGGTGATGCTTTACCCCAAATGCATTTGACAACCACTTTCATTTATTCAAAAATACTCTTTTTCTGAAGAGTAGAAAGAAGGAACATTCAAGTTGAGATGAACAGCTGGTGATATTCAACTTGGGAGGTGTTCTACCTCACTTTGGCTAATCAAAAGGTGCTCACAGAAAATTTGGAAAATTTAGTGTAAACAGACTTTCTGAGAAAAGTTTTAAATGTCAGATCTAGAGGAGGAATCCTCCAGGTAGCCATGTATCAACAGATAAACCATAAAGCAAACACATTCTAAGTGAACTCATGCTATACTTTTGCAACATGAAAAATAAAAAAAATTAAAAAAAAAAAGAGTGTAGAATTTTAGATCAAAAGCTGTTAACTAAAGGTTATATTCATTGAAGTTGCCATTTATGTGGAAAGGTCACAGATTGTTATTTTCAGATATATAAGGGGTCAAAAAGTCTAATACCCAAATATTCTTTCTGAGAAAATTACTGGAAAATGTACACCAGCTAGTGGAAAAGTTATTTGAAATTAAACACTCAAGAACGAGGAAGTTGGGCTGGGCGCGGTGGCTCACGCCTGTAATCCTAGCACTCTGGGAGGCCGAGGCGGGCGGATCGCTCAAGGTCAGGAGTTCGAAACCAGCCTGAGCAAGAG
>CAUYRT010028747.1:0-11421 GCA_963574885.1 Lepilemur ruficaudatus
GATTTTTAAATGTAACAAGATAAGTCAACTTGAGTGGTAATATATTTTGGGAAATCAGCTCACTATAAATTGTGACTGTAAACATTATACTGTAAATGCTTTGTAGTTTTCCCCCAATAAAAAAAAAAAAAAAAAAAAGAAATATATGGCTCATTCATAAGGGAATAAAATGACCAAAAAAATCCCCAAAGAAGTCTAAACATAGGCATTATTAGTTAAAGATGTTAAATAAACGGTCTTAAATATACTCAATATGCTAAAAGAAACTATGTACAAACAAAAAACTAAAAAAGAAAATCAGAACAATATATAAATAGGGTAACATTAATGAAAAGATAGAAATTATGAAAAAGAACCAAATAGAAATTCTAGAACTGAAAAATATGATAGCTGAAGTAAAAAATTCACTAGAGGAGTTCAATAGCAGATTTGAGGAGGCAGAAGAAAGAATCAGCAAACTTGAAGATAACACAATTAAAATTATCTGAGCAGTGGAGATTAAGAAAAGAAGAATGAAGAAAGTCAAACAGAACCTGAGGGACACCATTGAATGTACCAACATGTGCACATCATGGGAGTTCCAGAATAAGACAAAAAAAAAAAAAGGTAAAAAAAAAAATTTGAAGAAAAAATGGTTGAAAACGTCTCAAATTTGATGAAAGACATGAATCCAAGAAGCTCAATGATATTCATGAAAAATAATCACAAAGAGATCCACACCAAGACACATTATAGTCAATCAAATTATTGACAGCCAAAAGCAAAGAGAAAATTTTGAAAGTAGTGAGAGAGAAGTGACTCTTCCTATATAAGGAAGCCTCAGTGAGTTTAACAAATGATTTCTCCTCAGAGACCATAGAGGCCAGAAGGCAATGGGATAACATATTTGAAGTGCTGAAAGACAAACAAACAAACAAACAAACAAAAACCCTGTCAACCAAGATTCTATATCAGGCAAAACTATCCTTCGAAAAATGAAAAAATTAAGATATTCCAAGATAAGCAAAAGCTAAGGGAGTAATGCAAACCAAAACCATAACAAGACATCATCTCACACCTACTAAGATGGCTACTATAATTTTTTAAAAATGAAACTAACAAATGTTGGCAAGGATGTGGAGAAACTGGAACCCTTATATATTGCTGGCATGAATGTAAAGTGGTTATGCTACAGTGGAAAATTTTGGGTAGTCTTCTGGGTCACATGGAATTACCATGTGACCCAGAAATTCTACTCCCAGAAGCAAAACAACCCAAAAAGATATTTCTATGTGAGTACTCATAGCTGTATTTTTCCCAGTGGCCAAAAGGTGGAACCAACCCATAAACAGAAGAATGCATAAACAAAATATGGTATATACAACAGTTTTTAAAATATAAACGAAGATACATTCAAACACTATGGATAAATTGAAATATAATTTTTAAAAATGCTCAAGTAGCATGCAGCAAGGCAGGAAAAATAAAATAGAAAAACAGAGAGAGAATAAACAAAATAAAAAATGATAGACTGAAGCTCTAACAAATCAATACAAGAATTAGCATAGTGGATTTAAAAACCTCAACTAAGTGAACCTAACTTTGTATATAATGATATAGGTAGCTTGAAAGTTAAAGGATGAAAAAAATATACAAACATTAATCAAAAGAATCCAGGAATTGCTACATTAAAATAACAGATAACATAGACATCAGAGCAATAAGAATAATCAAAGACATAGAGGAACATTAAGTAATGATAAAAGAGTAAATCTGCCAAAATATATAGCAATCATAGTTGTGTCTGCACCAAACAACAGAGCTACAATATCTCTGAAGCAAAAATTAATAGAACTGAAAAGAGAACTAGATAATGCCACAAATAAAGTTGGACATTGTACTCTCTCTCAACAACTGAGAGAACAAGTAGACAGAAAATTGGCAAGGACATAGAAGAACTTAATATCACCATCAACCAACAGTATCTAATATATATGAGATATCTAATATATCCTATATATACACCGAGAGAGAGAGAGAACAACCCATCTAACATCCGAATACTCATTCTTTTCAAGGGCCCACAGAGCATATGCCAAGATATACAATACAGAGAGCCATAGAATAAACTTACCATATTCAAAAGAATTGAAATCATACTAAGTGTATCCTCCAGCCAAAATGAAATCCAAGAAAATAGCATAAAGATAAGAGTAAAATCTCCAAACACTCAGGGTGTATGCATTCTTATATGGAAAGAGAGTATACAAATGTGATTAGTTTAAGGATCTTGGGATGGGAATATTATTCTAGATTATCTGGTGGGTCATAAACATAATTGATGGTGCTCTTACAATATGGAGGGAGAGAGATTTTTGACTACAGGAAAGGAGAATCAGTGTTATGATGAGAGCAGATTGGCATGATGCAGCCACAAGCCAAGGAGTGTCTGCAGTAACCTGAAGCTGGAAGAGGAAGGAACATATTATTCCCTGGAGTTGTCATAAGGATCCAGCCCTTCCAACACCATGATTTTCACCCCATAAGACTCAGTTTGGATTCCTGACCTCCAGAATTGTAAGACAATAAATTTTCTGTTGTTTTAAGCCACTAAATTTGTGGCTATTTCTTGTAGCAGCAAAAGAAAACCAACATACTGTGAATCTAAACACACTTTAATTGATCCCTGGGTCAAAGAGACAACCTCTAGGATAATTTGATAATACACTGAACTGAATGAGAATATATCAAAATGTGTGGGACACAACTAAAGCAGTGCCAAAAGGGAAATTTATAGCATTAAATATATATACATTGGAAAGAGGAAAAGTCTCAATTCAATAATCTAAGCTCCTACCTCAAGAATCTAGAAGAAGAAGGATAACATAAACCCAATGCAAATAAAAGGAAGGAAATCATAAAGAGCAGAAGACAGTGAAATTGAAAACAGAAAAATAGGGAAAACCAATAAAATAAAGAACTAGTTCTTTGAAAAGATGAATAAACTCACCCGAGGCCTGGCGTTCCAGGCCCAAGGCCCACGGGCGGCGAGCGGACCGGGAGTCGTGGGGGGCCGGCTGCCCCCTCCCCGCACACGATGCGCCCCGAGGGGCCGCCTGGCGCCCTTTGCCCCAAACCACAGGCGCAGCACTGTCCCACTGCACGGTGGGCTGCCAGAGGCCTCGGGCACGCTGGGGCCCGGCCTCCCAGACGCCCTCCCGGAGGGGGACGCTAGGGCTCTCCCCACGCGGGACCGACTCCAGTCAGCCCAGCAGATAGGCCACGCTCAGGGCGGGCTGCAGTCCGCCGGGGCCTCAGGGCCCAGCACCCCGCGGCCTTGGCGCTCCCCTCCTGCCCACCGCCCGGCCTGGCCACCTTGCCCCTGCAGGGTCTCTCGCTGACCCTCCTGCCGGGCCCCATCTTGCCACGCCCACCAAAGGCCAGCTACTTGGGAGGCTGAGACAGGAGGATAGCTTTAGGCTAGGAGTTCAAGGTTGCAGTGAGCCATCATGATGACACTGCGCTCTAGTTTAGATAACAAAGCAAAAGCCTGTTGCAAAATGTATATATAAATATATAAATTATGTAATATATAAATTAAGGTGAAAAGAAAAACAAAACAGACCATATGTATTCCTTGAGCATCTTAAGAAACAGAACTTTACCAGTATTTATGTATTCCTCCTTAGTCATGTCCTCTCTCAAGAAAATCATTATCTTGAGCTTGCCATTTTTCTTTCTGTCCATTTATTTTTATTGTGTTTATAGCTATTCCTAAACAATATACAGTATTTACATGTTTTTAGCCTTTATTAAATGGTGTGCAACTTGCTTGTTTTTAAAATTAATTATATTTGTGAGACTGTCCAAAGTTAATATAAGGTAGGTCATTTATTTTCATTCATGTATATTATTCCATCTTAGACCATAATTTGCTTATACATTCTTCTGTCGATCTATATTTAGGTTGTTTACTTTTTTTTTTTTTGCTATTATAACAAATGCTGCTATGAACATCCTTGTACACATGTCTCCCTGTTTAGGAGTGTACTTAAAGCTTCTCTAAGACATAGAAGTGGAATTGCTGCATCTTGGGGTCAAGCATTCTTCAAAGTGGTTGTATCAATTTACATCAACAGTTTATGACTGTTTCCACTGCTCCATATCTATGACACAGGATATTGTCAGATTTTACATTTTTGTCATTCTAATGGTTATGCCACCAGGAAAGTTTCTTGATAACATCACAGAAAGGAATTTTAGGAGGCATACACAACCAAACAATGGTGGATGAAAGCAGACAGGCTTAGGAAAGGCTTGTGCAGAATAGAAAGGACACTCTCAAGAAAGGGAGTAGGCAAACTGGAAAGAAGAAATGCCCCAAACCCTGAGTGGTTGCTGTTTTCATTACATTTTGGAGTCAAAGAAGTCTGGATGGTTAGTGTTCATTCTATTCTTACTCATAGTTCCCTTGTTTTTTCCACAAGGGGTGTCTAGCCCACAATGCTAATTTATTGTAATTGTAGTATAATGAGGGAAAGTCACTTTGTACCTGTGCAATGCTGGGAAATCAGTGGCTGCTTTCTTCTCCATGGATCATTTTGTTCAAGGGCTGTTTGTTCAAGCCAGCTGACTAACTTTTCCATTCCCCCCTCCCTTGCTCATACCTACCTGACTACCTACTCTAACATTATAAAAAGATATCTCACTGAGATTTTAAGATGCATTTTCTCAATTACTTCACATCTAATGTGTCTGCCACATATCAATGTCATGTTTTAGATCATACTAGAAATCTGTTTCTCCATCCAACATTACCTTTCTCCTAATCATATACTTCATCTTTTATGAAAAGACCAAAAAACACATCAAGTCTTCATAATTATTGCTGCTACTCAAAATTTATATTTACTGTTATAATTCAAAATCATTTTCCTCCAAGTGACCCTCATAGTTTTTAAATAAATACTTTTCTTTTGGGAACCTAAAAAAATCTATTTTACAAATTTACACCTTCCCTAAAACTTATTTTGAAAATCCTTATAACCATGTCTTTGTGTACAATGTTAACTATTTCTCCAAATCAATTCATAAAGGTAGCCCTTTTGTGTCAAAGGATATGATTATTTTTCAGAAAAGGATTACCTTTAAGACCCTTGATATGCAATGCCAAATTGCACTCCAAATATACTGTGTCAATTTAGGGGTATGAGAGTATTATTGACTTTCTTTAAAGCCCTTTTGGCAATCAGTTGCTTATCTGTTGGAAGAAAAGTCAATCTGACCTTACCAACAAGAAGACTATTGTGTGAGCCATCAAGAATATCTTCTCAAGCATTATTAAACCACTTACAAAAGTTGAATTATTTCCCCATTCTGTAATGTGCTAAAAATACTAAAAATAGAGGTCAAATGTTTCACCATCAGTTTCTTGTATTTGATTTTGCTTGGCCCATTACCACCCATTCTTTCTTCCTTTCTATATCTGACATTTGACCTGGTAGAGTCTTATTAATTTAGCGAAATTCTAGGCTCTGGCATCCCTGGCCTGCTCAGTGTTGGCATGAAAATTATACGGATAAATAGTCAACTCACAAATATGTTTCTAGTATATTTTTGGAATGAAATACGATCTGCAGTCTATTCATTTTTTTTTCTTTTAGAAAATTTTTTTGGGGGAAAACTACAAAACATTTACAGCACAATGTTTACAGTCACAATTGGCTTGTTGCAATTTCTTCATTTCTATCTGTGGTTTAGGCCCTACCAATTTTATTTCAGATATAGTAGTTAAAAGAGTGAGCAACTCTATTTAGAACTTACACATAAAAATGAATGTGTAAGTTCTAAATAGAGTTGCTCACTCTTTTAACTACTATATCTGAAATAAAATTGGTAGGGCCTAAACCACAGATAGAAATGAAGAAATTGCAACAAGCCAATCAACTGAGTTTTCAAGAAGTGGCTCTATGGTAAGTGAGATTGCCCCCTTCCTCCCAACCAGAAAGCAAGAGGGCCTAACATTTGTAAAGAAGATGGTCTCAGTAACATTTCCCTTAAGCTTATACCTAAGGAAGCCCCAAACTGTCAAAAAATATCTCCTAATCCCTCTGGCACCCTACTTAGAAAAACCTTATATTTCCATGTCTTTGCAATACTCACTCAGCTCCCCATCTCCACCTCTTCCCAGAGCTCCACTGCAATCCAATGTAGTCAAGGTAGAACCTGGCTGCTCACTGTGGCTTCTCTGTACATTTATAATGTTTAAGAATCTCATTCTGCCCCAAACCTTTCTTACTCTTACCAGGTGATTGTATTGTCTGTATTATTGAGTTAGAAGAGACTATAGACCTCATACCATTAATGATTTAAATTTTTCACTGCATCATTCATCTTTCCCATTTTGCTACCTCTTCCAGTCAGACATTAGTAAATGCACACACATGCACACACACACACTCATATACATTCTTTTGACTCAACTACCCAATTTTGCTACATTAACTGACTTTGTCAATTTAATTTGTCAATTCCAGAAAAAATAACTATCCCAATTGTCTCTTGCTTCATCTCCCCTAATGATTTGGCCTTTATCTTGGCACTTAAGAGTAAAAGAGGAATATATCCTTTGGAGATGGCTGGGAAGGAAATTTCCACCAAATAATCATTTGTTCTTATATAATGTCTAGAGAAGAAAATTACGAAGCTATATCAATCTATTCAAAAGAAGTTATGTATTAATTAAGGATAGAGATGAGATACAAGAAAAAAACAAAAGTTATGTAGTCATAGCTACTTAAGTGAATGAAAGTGAGAATTAACAGACACATCTTAACCTATATAATAAGAATTTTATCAAACTATATGCTAGCAATCTGATCTGAGCTGTCAGACGAGGGGATTCTCCACCTTCCCATAGCCTGCTCCAGGGTTCAAGGGATAAAGGGAACAATAGCTTGCCACATCTGTAATGCACAACTGTAGTCCACTGGTTGGAAGGTGTTGAATGAGAATACACATAAAAATATGATAAAGGGAGTACTGCATATAATTAAAGAAATTCAGCCAAACTTGTACCAAGATTCAGGCTATAAATGCTTTTATTTAAAAAAGAAACAAATTAACTCTTCTAAATTAAAAAAAAGTAAAACAATCTATGATAAGCAGGAAGCAAAGCTTAAAGATGCTACATAAATTAATGTACTGAAAAGAACTATAACATAGAAATTGACTGTTTAGGGATAGAAGAAAAGAACTACAAATAGACCTACTATTTGATATGTCAATCCTGCTGCTGGGTATCTACCCAAGGGAAAAGAAGTCATTTTATCAAAAAGATACCTGCACTGGCATGTTTGTTGCAGCACAATTCGCAATCGCAAAGATGTGGAATCAACCTAAGTACCCATTAACTCATGAATGGATTAACAAAATGTGGTATATGCATACTATGGAGTACCACTCAGCCTTAAAAAAGTAGTGTCTTTTGCAGCAATTTGGATGGAACCAGAGACCAATATTCTAAGTGAAGTATCTCAGGAATGAAAAAAATAAACACCACATGTACTCTCTAATAATTTGGAACTATTCAATTTGCACACATGGGCAGAGAGACAAGTCATTGGAAATGAAGAAGGGGGAGGGGATGAAGGGGACTGTTAAAAACCTCCCTAAGAGGTACAGTGAACACTATTTGAATGATAGGCACACTAAAAGCCCCGATTTAAGCATTATAAAAGCTATCTACGTATCAAAAACATTTGTACCTCAATATTTTGAACTAGAAAAAAAGATTAATCAAGAGAAAAAATCTAAATAATATAGAAACAAAAAAGTTTAAATAACCACAGATCAGAAGCAGATAAATATCCCAGATTTCTTAATATATATTATTATGGGACCATGGAAAGTTACTTAATATTTGTAAGCATCAATTTTCCATCTGTAAAATTTATCTATATGGTTTGGCAGGTTGTAAATAAGCTAGTGACCCCCAAATATTTAATACAATTTCTAGCACACAGCCCTAATATATGTTAATTGTTGTCATCATTATATCCAATATTAATACTGGTCCTCATGCCAATAAACTGGATAATCAACCTGATTATCTGTGGGCATGAAGCACCAAAACTGATATACAGAATAGTAAAAGAGAACCTGAAAGGAACAATAACAATTGAGAACATTATCAAATCATAACATTGACAACTAACCAGGTATAATTGGTTTCATCAGTGTTAATAGTAAAAATTTTAGGGACCAGAAAATTCTCATGCCATTTAAACATAATGAAAACCATCCCTCATCCCCGCCAAAATGCCAGGCCAGAGGCAGGACAAAGAAGCAAGCAAACTACTATGAATGGTGGTGTCCGGGTGGCATGGGACACTGGCTGCATAGGTGCAGGGGGCTCAGAACACTGGGGAGTGTGGCCGCAGGTCGCAGAGGAGTTACCTTGAGGCGGCCAAGGCCACTCAAGTTTCCTCCGTTGGACAGAGGAGCTGATCCCTCCGCTCCATCCTCCCCAGCCATCAAGGAGATTCCCCTAACCCGTGAGAGGACACCCAGTTCCCAGGCTGCAGAGAAGCCCTGCTCCTGCCCCACATAGCTGTCCCCCACCTCCAGCTGGGTGTCTGGGCCAGAGCAGAGGCATTTGTTATGGGGGGGGGGGGAGGTTGGGGCGAGTCCACAGAAGCAACATTTGGAGACAGCCCCTGGGTTCGGGTTGGGCCGAACAGGCCAGGCCCGGCGGGCTTGTGGGGTGAGGGCAGAGGGGCCGGCTGTGATCTGCCCCCTATTTTGCTACTTGGAAGAGGTCTGAGTGCCAGAGCGGTCCTTGCGACCCCGATAAGCTGAGGCGCGAGGCCAAAGCGCTTGGGTCAGGACGGGGGCCCTACCTCTTTGATACTCTGGCCCACGTGGTCCTGCACCCAGGCGCAGATCCCTGCACCTGCTCCGGCTGTGCCTCTGACCACAGCCTGAGACGTGGACCTGGGCTCAGCCAGAGCGCCACCGACTGCGGCCTGTGAGGGCCAGCGTCCCCGCCTGCAGCCTCCTCCGCCCCAGCCCCTGACACAGCGCGAGGATTGCCCGCACTCTCGGCCACCTCCCAGGCACTTGAGAATCTCTCTGACCCTCTCTGGCTTCTGTGCTGAGCGCCCCCGCCGCGTCGCCAGCTCCTTGTGACCACACAGTGTGGCACAATTTGTCCATTGTCCTGGGCAACCGCAGGACGCCAAGCAGCAGTAAGCTGGGGGCGGCATGGTGGTGGGCGCCAGCCCGCATGTCCCGGGTAAGCACCAGTCCCCGGCTCTTGGAACCCAGGGACTGTAACCCTCTCCCAAAAGCAGACAGCATCCCACTCCTTCAACCCCGCCCTCGAATCTCCTGAGCCACGCTAGCTCCCATTGAAACTCCAGAGCTTCCCACCCCACCTGCCCCTGCCCCTGGAATTCTACACCGCTCCACCTGGGAACCTCAGACCTGCCCCCATCAGAACCTCAGAACTTCCCCCCCCACACCTGCCTACCTCGACCCACCTGCCCTTTGAAATCCAGACCTGCTCTCCCTGACCTCCCCCCTCTTCTTGGAATTCCACAACTGCCCACCTCCCTCTGCCCTCAGAACTCCAGACCTCTGCTCTTTAACCCCAGACCTGTCCAGACCCCCCAAATCCACACCTGTCCCCCAAACCCACACCTGCCCTCCCCACCCTGACACTGTCTCCCAACCCCACACTTTTTTCCAATTCCAGGCCTGCCCTCCCCAACTCCAGACCTGTTCCCTCAACCTTAGATCTGTCCCCCAACCCAGGACTCAGAACCCCTGTCACCCTATCTTCCCCCCTGCCGTATCTTCCCCAGCTTTGCTCAAAACCACCACCTATCTCACCCCCCAGGGGACAGAGGTAGGAAGGAAAAGCTGCTGGAGGCCAGCGTGGAGTCTGAGAGGAAGTGGCTCTGGTTCATTTTCCCAGATGGGGACAGGAGAGAAGGTAGTCTTCTGTATGGCCTGCATTCCCTTATAGCTAAGTAGCAGTTCAGATGGACTGTCCTAGCTGTCTGTAGTCCATTGTATTGAAATACAAGACCAAATCACTGAGTCTGCAGAATGCAGTCACCTTGTCCAGGACCAACTAGGGCTGGAGGCCCTGTGGGGTGGTGCGTGCATGTGGGAGCGCTGGTTCCTGCTCTCCTGCAATCCCACTGGTCAACCTCCCTCTTGGGAAACTGTGGAAATGAAATGTGTTGGAGTGAAAGGGCCCTATGGCTCTATGGACAGCCCTGCACTTTCCTCTGCCTTAATAAATGCTTGAACTTGCCTTTTGTCAGGAATGGCCTTCGTTTTCATTGGTAAATACTACCAAGAATAAAATTGCTAGGTTGCAGGGTAGCTGTGCATTTAGTTTCAGGAGATATTACCAAAGTACTAGTCGGGGATAAGAGTTTCAGTCATTCCCTGTCCATGCAGTTGCTGTTGTCACTGTCATTGTCATTTGGGGTACTCTGGTGGGTGTGCATGTGTATGTCATTCTGGTTTGAATTTGCATCCCCCTGACAACTGATGATGTTGAGCTCTTTTTCATGTATTATTGGCCATTTGGAGCTCCTCTTTCATGGAGTGCCTTTTCCAGATCTATTGGCCAGTATTAAATTGGACTGTGGGTCTTATTGACTTCTAGTAATTCTTTGTGTATTCTGGATACCAGTGCTTTGTCAGAGGTATTACAAACACTGGCTGGCCTTGTCAGTCCCTTAATGATTCCTTTTAATAATCAGAACTTCTTAATTTTAGTGAAGCCTAATTGTAAATCTTTTCTTATATGTTTAGTGTATTTTGTGCCTTGTTTTAAAAGATCTTTGCTTACTCCATTGTCCAGAAGACAGTATTCTATATTTTCTTTTAGAATCTTTGTAATTTCACTTTTCACATTTAGGTTCACAACCTGCTGGGATTGAGGTTATGTATGGAGTGAGGTAGGGGTCATTGGGTCACTGTTCATTCCCCCTTCCCCCATGAATATCCAGTTGGCTCAGCCTCTGACTGGCAATGTCACCTTTGTGGACAGGCAGGTGTAGTAGGTCTACTTTTGGGTTCTCCATTCTGTTTTGTTGATATTTATGCCCATTTATTCCATATCACCCTGTTCTAATTTCAGTACTTCCACAATAAATCTTACTACCTGGTAGTAGAAGTTCTCAGATCTTTTTCTTCTCTAAGATTGTTTAGGCTTTCTTGGACTTTTGCTCTGTCACATAAATTTTTGAATCAAATTGTTAATTTATACACACATACAAATCCTGCTGGGATTTTAATTGTGATTAAATTAAATCTATATACAAATTTGTTCATTGTTATTATTAATCTTAGCCATACTGAATCTTTTAACTCATAAATACTGAGTTCTTTAATTGTTCTCAGCAATGTTTGGTGTATAGG
>CAUYRT010028748.1:0-84138 GCA_963574885.1 Lepilemur ruficaudatus
AGCACCATAGTGTTAATCAGTCAATACCAATTTGATGGTGAGTACAAGTGGGACCCATTCTTCGGATCTTGTGTCACCTCACTTCGAATAATGGGCTCAAGCTTAATCCAGGATAATACAAGAGGTGCTAACTCACTGTCATTTCTTAAAATTGAGTAATATTCCATTGTGAACATATACCAAATTTTAACAATCCACTCACGAATTGATGGGCACTTGGGTTGTTTCCACAACCTAGCAATAGTGAATTGTGCTGCCATAAACATTCGGGTGCAGATGTCTTTATCATAGAATGTCTTGTGCTCTTTTGGGTAGATGCCTAATAATGCTATTGCTGGATCGAATGGTAATTCTGATTTTAGCTCTTTGAGGCGTCTCCAAATTCTTTTCCACAAAGGTTGCACCAATTTGCAGTCCCACCAGCAGTGTAAGAGTGTCCCTATCTCTCCACATCCTTGCCAGCATTCGTTGTTTTGGGATTTTTTGATAGAGGCCAGTCTCACTGGGGTTAGGTGGTATCTCATTGTGGTTTTGATTTGCATTTCTATTGTGGAAAATGGCAGAATAGGGGTGGCCTCATGGCTTTATCTTACCTCTCTTTTTAAGTGTCTTTTAAAAATGTCATGAAATATCCCAGAAGAAAGATGATTGATAAAATATTTGGTTGATACTTTTCTTTCGACACTCACTGTATTTTTACCTCATTTAATTGTTTCCTATGGATTTGTCTAATTTTTTCTCTGAGACAAGAAGTTCTCAAACTTTTGTTTTCCTGCATTGTCACTTACAACAGTGGAAAATAGCTCTTTCACATTATTAAGTCCTTTAAAATGGATACCCTGAGTGGTTTTATCTCTGTAGCACTAAGTGGGCACTAAAAATATTTTATTTGTTAAATTTAGTTGAATGATGAATTATTTTTCTTTGGTTTTAGGATCTGGAATAAAAATTCTTGTTTAATTAGATGTCCTAATTTTCACTAAGCAAGGAAATTGATAACATGTTTTAGACTCTTTGGCCCTTTCTTTCATAGTCTTGTCTAAGACTAAGGCAATCTGCGCAAACCATTTCATTTCATAGGTGAATTGATTAGTAGTCAGGGGTGCATTTGGTGGCCAGACTTCCAGGGGGCCCATGAAAGTTCAGGGTGAGTTGTATGATGATTGTTTTATAGTAGAAATAAATGATTGATAATACCTGCTCTCACCTTCTCCAGGAAAAGGTAATATTTTTAAAGCTTTGTATTGTCAGCCTCTAGGGTTTTAGTGACAAATTTGTTTGAGTGCCTGAACAGATCTAGTGCCCTTCCTACAGGCAATTTGGTGTTGCTGGCAGGTACCTTTATAGCTTTTTATTAGGACAAGGATGTGTTAGGCAAAATAATAGTCATTTTGTCCTGGCACTCTATAGGTGAATCCCTGCCATTTGGTAAGGAGTTTTACTTTTGCGAATTGCATATTTATTCATTCACCATATAAATACTTATTGACTGCCTTCTATATATGTACTTGGCACTGTGCTAGGTGCTGAGCTTATGGGGTAGGAAGCAATATGTGCTCTCATCTATTAAAGAAAGGCAAATGGACTATATATAAAAGAAGTACCATAATGTTATTAGAAGTGCCAGAGAGGATGCTTGAAAAACGTGATTTCTGTCCCATCACAATAAATCTCCTATAGTAGAGGGTTTCAGGTGCCTCATAATTAGAAAGATATTTCCGATAAGGAGGCCTATAAATGACACCTCTGTGTCTGTTGCCTGTTATGTAAAGCAAATTGGTATTTCAATCAACAATCTGAAGTAACTAAACTTCAAGAAAAGGCCACGCATATCAATGTTGAGAAATCTCTTCAGGGCGTAATGCTCAGCATCATCTAGTCCTCCAGAAGAGACTCTCAGCTCTAGCACTGGCTCAAGTTAAGGTTCTAGAAACCTCTATGTCTAGGCTGTAATACTTTAGTTCTAGGTAGAAATGCCTTCACACAATCAAGATTTAACCTTATGTCTTTGACTTTTATCAAAGATGGACATAAGGAACACTATAAGCCCCCGGGTCTTTTGTAAACCTACATTTGAGTTCTAGCCATTAACATTTTCTTTATTCTTCCCTAAAAATCTAGCTGACGAGTTTATTTGGATTTTGGATTCTCATTGAGCAGGACAATACTTGGCCACTAGTAGGTGCCACAGATGTATTTGTTGAATGACTGACTGAATGAGCTAATATGTGAGTCTACTATGTGCCAGAGTCTGTGCTAGGTGATTGTACATGTTATTTTATTAATTCCTCTGATAGCAAAATTTTATGTTGTAAAAGCTATAAATGATGCAAAAGTTTTGTAAACGTTATGCTTACCTTTTTGCTTTTCTGCAGGAATTATAATTGTTTCACTATGCTCAATTCACAGGCATAACTGCATACTCTCTTACTATCTTCCTTTTTTCTTCTCCCCCAACACGTGCACGTGTGTGTGCATGTACACATACACACAGCTTTTCTTCCTTGGCGTTATTTCCGTATTTTTTTTGAAGTAGATGGTGTATGAATGAGTAATAAATAAAAGATTACAGGAATTCCCGTGGTACATTGCAGCCATGTGTCTTTAATTCTACTTTGATTATTGTGATAAGAGATTGGTTTAGGAACAACTTTCAGCCTTTTTAAGTACATATCTTCAATAAGTATTGTTGAAGCGTATACCTTGTTCTGAAATCAATACCAATTTGCTCTTTTTATATGAAGGGAATTCTGTTATTGGCCATAAGTGGTATATTTATTATTTGCTCTTATATCAACAATAAATATGGCATCATATATACCATTAGGCTGTATTTCTCATCCAATATTGAATTGTTTCACCCTGCCCATCTCATAAATAGAAACAATTAGGGTGGTCGTAAAACATGAAGGTTCATTGGGTATAGCAATATGTAATGGAATTCCACATTAAACTAAAGCAACTAAATCTTTTTTCCCCTTCATGTTCAAGTCTACTGAGTATAGAACCTGAGTTTTCATGTGCATAGAACCTTCACAGTATTCTTTTTCCTTCTTGTCTGAATTCCCCTACCCCAAATAGATTTCTTTCAGTTTTGTTAATCCAAATTTAGTAACTTCAGTTCTAGAATTCATAAAGTGCCTTAAATTGAGCAGATGGCTTCCTAAATTCAGGACTAGTAAATTTCACCATACATACAAAACAATAAATATGATATCAATTGGTAATGATGGCACATCTCAGATTGGAAACATTCTGGATCTCGAGGTGCTTTTCTGAAGTCACTTGGTTTTCTCACTTTGCAGACCCTTTCATCTTCTAAAAGTGGATAATGGTCCCAACATCCCTTAGTAAACCTCCAGTGAATTTACAAGGGATGTTTTACAATGCAAGACTAAAAATAAAAACACACAAAATTTTAAAGCCTTTTTCCCCATAATCTGTGAGGCAGATAGTTTTAGAGAACCACAAGTATATATCTTTTCAGAATTTTGGGATTTGGGATTTGGAGACACCCTCAAATACTTTGTTCTTTACCTTTATCTTCAATCACATTATGTGACAAGTTTAAAAATGTGAGCATTTATATTTGTCTTGAAAAACACTGCCTTATATATTGGAGTGCAGGTAGATAGGAAAGGCTTTCAGATCAAGGGGTAGCCCCTTTCTTCTGGGATTTGATTTTGAAATGTGGGGTTCACAAACGAAAGCTTATGCCACAAAAGCTACTTGTGGGTTCAAAATAATATCAAACTTCAGGATTAAATAAGCCAGTAAGGAAGATCACCCAGAAAGTTTATCTTTGTCCAGTCTACCCCCTGGGAGAATCAAGATAACTGCTTTTCCTTTATTTTATTGGGTTCAAGCAACCATGTGGAAAGCTATATAATTACTGAGTAAATATTGATCGTGCAGTTATAGAGTAATTATTATGTTATGACAAAATAAGTAGCAGATATCATTTTTGCCTCCTCAACTACTATCTTCAGGTCATATCCTAATATTGAAAATTAAATGGTGATTATATTTATAATACCTTTCAATACTAATTTTTGAATATTCTACCTGTTAGTGTAGTTGTACAGATGGTAATGATTTCTAAATTATTGTTATTTTATGCATCAACTTAATTTGGGGTTCTATGCAATTTCTTACATGGATAACCAAAATAATACTCTTATAGTGCTTTATGGTCTTGAGAGGACTTTTACATACACCTCCTATCAGGTGTAAACAGATTCCTCTTCCCGGTTAAAAACCCCTAAAATCCTGGCCTAGTATGGTGGCTCATGCCTGTAATCCTAGCACTTTCGGGGGCCGAGGTGGGAGGATTACTTGAGGCCAGGAGTTGGAGACAAACCTGGGCAATAGTCAGACCCTGTTTCTTCAAAAAATAAAAAAAAAAATTAGCCAGGTACGGTGGTGCACACCGGTAGTCCCAGCTACTTGGGAGTCTGATGCAGGAGGATCGCTTGAGCCTAGGAGTTTGAGCTTACAGTGAGCTGTATTGATGCCACTGTATTCTAGCCCAGGCAACAGAGTTGAGACCTTGTCTCAAAAACAAAAAACAAAAGACAAAACCCTAAAATCCAGATATATTATCAGTGTTGTTTTATACAGTTTATGCAGTTGAACCTCCAGGTGGAGGTTGATGCATAATTTTCAGATTCTTTGGCCAGTGCTATTTTCACTCGTTCATCTTCTATCTACAGCAAACACGTATAGATTACCTATTGTGTGTCAGTTATTGTTCTACGGGGCTGGGGATCTGCTGCAGCTACAAATACAGTGTAGTTTACAGGCTAAAGGAGAGGGCAGGGGAACTGGCAGATTGTTTGCAAGCCAAAGGGATCTAGTCCAGGGCACAGCACCTGGAATAGAATGAAAGAAAAGTATGTGAAGGATATTTCTTGAGACAGTTTATAGACATTTATCATTTTTGTTGGTCCTACATTGTTAACACTCTCAACTGTATATAAGAGCCACCTTGGCCAAAGAGGGGCTTATTTATCTCATACAGTAAGAAGTCTGGAAGTCTGGAGAGCAGGTTGGTTCCTCAACAGTATAGTCAAAAAACCAGGGTTCTTCTTACTTCCAGTGTGATCATCTTTTGTGATGCTTGAGATAGCCTTGGGTAACAGACCTATCTACTGCTAAGCCTGCCCCTTCCCAGCCATTGCTTAGAACAATTACAATTCAGGTGCAGAAAACTTGGCTGTTTCAAACATGCAGGAATCCATGTTGTGAGACTCTTAATGAAACTAGCAGTGCAGTCTTCAGGCAGAAGGCACCTCCTTTAACAAAGTGGTATTTTCTTTCAACTCTGTTTGCAGACTGGTAGCTCCACTCTGGTTCATCTCTCCCTTTTAGGATATGGCTGAACATAGCAAGAAGAAGTCAGCAGATGCCAACTTTATAGAGAATTTCCCTCCATATCTTTGAACATTACTACCTTGGGTGCTGCTTGCTCTGCATTCTGTATCAGGTAGGTGGCTAATAGGACTAAATGCCACACCAGTGCATTTTGAAGATCAGAAGCTTCCTAGTTGTGAATGAGCTAATTTTATGCTTCCCACTCCCAGGCACCAGATTTGGTGTATGTGAACATGACACCAACATGCATATGATCAATACCCTACAAAGAACCAGCCTCAGATTCAGACAAAAAGGAGGAGAAAGCAGAAGAGACAGCACTGCTTCCATCTTGCTGGCCCAAATGGAGTTGCTTCTGGGGTTTCTAAGCAAGTAAGGTTTAGAAATCAGAAGGTGGTTACAGTGGGTGCTGAATACCTAGTGCCTGCCTCGGACACACAGCATCTGGGCCCCTTTCTTATGTTTCCAGTGCTCCTGTGGCTCAGTTGTGGAAACTGAGCTCCACCAATCAGATCCATCCACTTAACACATTAAACTGAACATTAGTGATATGAAGAGATGAGGGTGGTGTAGCATCCATTCTGGTGAGGGTGGCAGTGGCAGTAGCAGCAGTAGCAGAGTGATCTGTACCCAGTTCCCAGAGGCAACAGTTCTTGCAGCAGCAGCATTCTCAGGTCTGTGTGGGAGCTGTTGTGCCTGTGCCCTGAGGTGGTGGCTGTTGCATCCTGCTAGGATGGTTGCTGTAGCACAGTTTAGGGCATTGTTCTTGGTTCTCTGGTCTCATTCTTTAGCTTTCCTGGGCATTCTGTGAGTTACCCAACTTCAGCGAATGAATTCTGATTCAAATTAACCAGAGTTAGTTCACTGTCTTGTAACTTAGCATTCTGCTTGATTCAGAAGGATTAGTATAGCTTGGTGGCTGCTGGAATGCAAGAGGACCAAGGACAGGGAGGAGAAAATATAACCCTTGTCTGGGTGACTAGAAAAGTGCTAGCATCATTAAGTTAAGTTCTAATAGGGAGTAACATGGGGCAGAAGTTGGCAAGTCGAGCATGAGGTGTTGTGGGACATCCCAGTGGAAAGAGGTAGCAGATTGGTGACTATGCGGTCGGGAGCCTGTGGGAGAAGTTAGAGCTAAGTAGAGCTGAGGTAGACCAGATCTGGAGGTTTAGGCTGAGTTGGGAGGTTGGTGAGAATGATAGTGAGCTCAGCTTAAGTGATCTCCACTTTAGTTTTTTATTGAAATAGTAAATAAGCAAAAGATATATGAGATAGGGATATAGGTGAATGAGTAGACTCAGCTCCCAGATGCCTCCTCATTTCCTTTTAAAGAGTGGTCCACTCCATTCAGTGGTCAATGGAGTCCTCATGGAAAGAGAAATCTTCCAGGTAAGAGAAGGTCAGGGGTGTGTACTTACTGTGTTTGGTGCTGTTAGGCTGGTGAATGTCTCATCTTAGCATGCTGGGGTCTACCCACCACCTGGCTGTGCCACAGTGATACACTTTCATGTCCTGTTTCCTAATGCATCATCGGGCCTACGGCAAGCCTGGCCCTGGCCCATCAGAAGAATCTAAGCATTTGTTCAGCTGAAGTAAACACATACCCTGACACTAGAAGATAAGGCTGCTGTAATCTGCTTAGGACCCTGTCAAGGCATTAAGCATCGATTAATTACAAACAGCACAAGAGCCAGAGCAAAGAGCATCTCTATTAAGCTGGCAAGGTCTGTAAGTCTTGGACAGCACAAAAGAGATAGGTGCAGTGACCCCGGGGTTTATTTGTTAGGGGATCATAGTTTTTCACTTTGATTCAGTAGTGGCAGATCTACCAGTGTTGCTAGAATTTGCTAAAAGAGACAAATTCTGCAGCTAAATATAATGCCAGGTGTAAAATTTGAAAGAGGGCAGCTAAGAGCATATTCTCAGCTGTCCAAGTGGGATATAGGGTCTCAATACGGACAGCAACCTTTTGAGGCGAAATGTTTAGAGTCAGTCGAGTAAGACTTCATCCTTACATATTCTAGTAATATTAGTGTACTTCCCAGAGATGTTTCCTGATTTAATTCCCTGGAAAATCGCTGGCATCTTTTAAATCAAAAGAGTGAATTTTGAAATAGGTTCCACATTTTGAAAATGGATAAGGAAGAGCTTGGCTTACTTTTTAAAGACTGGGTTCACAGCTTGACTGCATTACCCAGATGCCCTTGCAGTTAGGTGTGGCCGTATGTAAGAGTGATATGGGCCATTTTCTGTCCTGGAACCTCTCGTGCATGTGCCTCTGTGTTCAATGAAGGAGCCTAGTTCCTACATCACTACAGGGTGAAAAGCTGCTCGCCAACCAAGAATATCTATTTCAGAGGTGAGCAATAAACTTCTCTTGTGTTGAGCTGATGAGATATTTGGGTTTATATGTTATGTTACCCTAACTAATATGGACTTTTATAAAAATACGAACATTTTAAGGCTTTTTAAAAATATTTACCTTGACTCTGTGAAGTTCACCCAGTGTTTGGTAAATCACAAAACTCGACTGACACATCAAATTAATCACCTCAAGTTCTTCTTGTCAGAGCTGTTTATGTTCTTCCCTGACTGTTGGAGTTTGTTTCTCTGCCATCTTTTATTCTGCATCTTCAGGTCCCTTGGTCACTTGGGTTTAATTCCATGGTGTAAGAGAGAAATGTGGACTAGACATTTAATTGGGAGAGTTAACTACCTATATATGATTTTTAAAATTACAAGTTTATTTAGAGGTTATGTGTAGAGTGAAAGGAGAAACATTC
Source organism: Lepilemur ruficaudatus (assembly GCA_963574885.1). Classification (NCBI taxonomy): domain Eukaryota; kingdom Metazoa; phylum Chordata; class Mammalia; order Primates; family Lepilemuridae; genus Lepilemur; species Lepilemur ruficaudatus. Next base: position 8,157 of record CAUYRT010028748.1, read on the forward strand.
AGTGGCTAGGCTGAAGCAGAAGTTATCGACACTACCTTTCCACACAAGCAACATCAAGTTATATTAGATCTGCCCTAAACTGACAATATATCTGTTCAGTAGATACTTCCTGAAAACAATGACTTTGAACTCTATGCTTGCCAAACTCAGTTTTAAAACTGTCCATATATATCCACTAGACCAAAGACTAGCACACTTTTTATGTAATGGCACATATAGTAAATATTTAAGGTTTTGTGGGCCAGACAGTCTCTGACACAACTACTCAACTCTGCTTAACTCTTGAAAGCAGCCACAGACAATATGTAAACAAATGAGCATGGCTGTGTTTCAAAGAAAGGTATTTCCAAAAACAGGTGGTAGGCCTCAGTGTGTGAACGCCCGCTCTAGATGTCCACACTTTATATCTAGATTAAGCCAAATCATCAAAGAGCTTATATCAGAGAATATTTCTTTCATCCCTTTGGAATCTGGTTTAGTGAATCGTGCTTTGATAGTATATAACTCAGCTTGCCCTGAGGAGCATTTTAAGAATGTATACAATTTTTATTTGTCAATTATACCTCAATAAAACTGGAGAAAAAAAGAAGCAATTGTCTGGGCTGAGTATCATGTTTCTTATCCTTGATTATAGGGAGCTGGACTGCTACTTAATGCAGTACCTCCTTTAGGGTGATCTGTAGGAGAAACACAGTGACTCCCCTGAGCATCTGGAAGTTCCTATCTATGGAAAAAATAAATCTTAGTCAAATATGATCATCTCTTTGCTTTGATGGCAGAGTTTCTCAAGGGGCTGCCATCTTCCATCAGTCCTGTGTGCCATCTGTGTACTGGTGCTATCCTTGCCTTTGCCTTCAGTGTCTACCATCTGCAGTGTGATGGGTGTTGGTGTGCGGTAGAGGGCAAAGTAGCCTCAGCCCCTGTCCTCACAGGGCACATGTACTTTTCCAACTTTACTTGCATTCTCCATGATTTAAACAATATACTTATTTTTTTAAAGAAATCATATAAAATCATATATGTTTATATGAGCTGCATGAAATCCTCATTGGGAGTGAGATGGGATATGTAAAAGTAGACAAACAGACCAATGGTCTGTTTTATATACCATGGAATGGGCCGGACCCTAGTCTACTACTTCCTAATTGCAGATGCTGATTATTTCCCTAGTGTATAGACCTATCACTTCTCTGTGCCAGCTCTTCTCTTATAAATTGCATGTCTGAGTTTTAAGGCTTTATCATCCATATAAAGAGTAGCTAGGTTAGGGCTCAATTCTGTTATTCATTCGTTAATCTATTGTACCTGAAGAAACTACAGAAAATCACATAGGATCTTGGTAGCGCTTTCTCAATAGGTCCAGTCTATAGTTCTAAGTTCAGTAATTATCTCTAGGCTGACTTCTTGCTATGAGTCCCAGGATTTTAATGCTCATCTGGAACGTTTCTCATAATAACTAAACAGAGGGGGCTATTGTAGTTGCAGACTTTGTCAACTTGGATTAAGGATTCTGCATTTGGGACTCCTAAACCCCAGGAGGGGCTATAAATGGGTTGTAGAGAATCCATGAGCCATCTATATTACATGGATAATTTTATACTGTATAGTATATGTAAATTATTTTCTGGAGAGAGTGTCCATTGTTTCTGTTAGCATTCTCAAAAGGACATCAGGTTAAGATGGCCTAATGGTTTATATCAGTGCTTTTCAAATTATCTATGCTTAATGGATAGTTTCTTTCTTTTTAAAAATTTGCAATCTAGGCAGACTGCCATTTAAAAAAATGATAAAAATGAATTACTAGAAAAACTAAATGCTGGAAGTTATGGCAGTGTCAAATTGCCATATAAATTTCTAAATGATCATTCTCAGTTTCTGTATTTATCTAGTCACAGACCAGCAATTAAAAATTTGAGTAGGACTTTGGTTAGAATTGGTATAGGTGATATGGTCAAATGCATGTAATTCTACCATAGAAAACAAAAAAAGACAAGTCTATTTTGGCCATCTACCGGCAGTGGCCTCATGAAGCATATGGCTGTTGGTGGGTTGTGGTCAAGAGCACCCCACAAGTAGCCATGACAAAACCCAAGACCTTTGGAGTGATGTTTTAGCATTCATGTGCACAGTACTCAATAGAACACTCACTAGATCGATGCATTTAGTTAAATGGGAATATATTTCACATTTTAAAACATCTTAGTATGCCTATCAAGGGCACCCAACTAAAAAAATTTGGGCATTCTAGAAGAATGGCCAGAGGTTTCTGGATTAAAGCAAGCTCTTGCTTCTGGCTCTGATGCTAAGACTTTTACCAAGTACTTGGCTACTCATTTTGGATTTGAAAAATCTTGAAGAAATTTTAGCTTTTTCTGAAGATTTACCTCTGGTAAAAACAAATGGAATTGTTTTAATCAACCAAACAAAATCTAAATTTCAGATACTATTAATAATTGGTGACTTCAGTCTTGAAAAGTCTACTGTCCTATGCTCAAAACCAGATTGAACTGAAATTCAGGAAAGCAAATAAAATGAACATGCTTATTATTTATCGTTCATTTTTTTTTTGTTTTGAGACAGAGTCTCACTCTGTTGCATGGGGTAGAGTGCTGTGGCTTCAGGCTAGCTCACAGCAACCTCAAACTCCTGGGCTCAGGCAGTCCCCCTGCCTCAGCCTCCCAAGTAGCTGGGACTACAGACATGCGCCACCATGCCTGGCTAATTTTTTCTGTATGTTTTAAGTTGTCCAGCTAATTTCTTTCCATTTTTTAGTAGAGATAGGGTCTAGCTCTTGCTCAGGCTGGTCTTGAACTCCTGAGCTCAAACGATCCACCTGCCTTCCAGAGTGCTAGGATTACAGGAGTGAGCCACTGCGCCCGGCCCAAGTTATCATTCATTTTTATAGGTTTCTTTTGAGTTTTCCCCTGGGAGGTGTGGGAAGCATGAATGCTGGATCAACATGAATATTCTGGAAGCTAGGCTTGGGAGTTAAGGTGTGGTACAACCATCATAGCTTCAGAGCAGGGAACCAAGAGAGATTTAAAAGACCAAATCTGGGGATGGGTTAGGGGGAGGTAGAACTGGAATTGAGACTAAGCAAATAGTGCAAACGAAAGAGAGGTGAAGACTAGTTATGGGGCAATAGAATGGATGCCAGGTAGCCCAAGACGGAACAAAGGTATTTGAAATGGAGGGCTTAAGACAAAGGCTGGACAGAATCCCTGAGGCTCTGGAATGAATCCACAGGGTCCCTTTTAGAGTATCCATGTGGCCTTGTCCATGTGAGGGCCAGCCACTGTGAAAGAAATTGAGCCAGATTAAAATTTAGATGACTACAAACCTCTCAATCTAGACTGTAATTACTTTTACCTTATGAATAAATGCCTTAAAGGGGCTATGACTTTATGTATGTCTTGAATTTTTTAAAACTCAAGGGTGGATATGAAAATAGCCAAATGGAGAACGATTTCTGCATGCTTACAAAATGTCAGTTGAGCATATTACTGCTCTTTTTGACAATAAATTGCTATTTGAGTTTATGTTAGGAGGAAAAACATCTCTACTGCTTAAATGGTAGACTTTGTATAAATAGGTATTAATTACCTAAAAAATATTATGTTCCTATTTCTGTTTTACAATCTAGAAAGCTCATGGGGCAATGTCTAGAGCTACTTTTTGTTTTAGAACTGTTTGATTTGTTAGAAAGGTCTTTTTGTTCATCTTTGTTGCAGTGGTTCAGGTACACTGCTTGGTGCAGTGAGGGATGTGTGTGTAAATAAGACATGGCTCCTGAACACACAGAGTTGTGAGTGCAAGGAAAAAACAACAGTATGTTCTACTATAATACAAGCTACTAAATGTGATAACAAAAAATTACAACATGAACCAGGAAGATTACAGGCAGGAAATCATATCTGAGCTAAACTTTGATGAAGCAGAGAATATTCTAGGTACAAGGATCTGCATGAGCAAAAGAAGGGCAATGTGAAAGTGTGTGATGTCATAGGAAATGGGTGACTGTCCAGTATGGGAAAATTTAAGGACTATCAGGATCTGAGGGCTGTGTGTCCGGAGATTTGTTATAACGATATGCTTTGCCTGGGCTGTAAACCCTTGGCTACCTTTGTAAGAGTAATTGAATGCTGCTTCGTCAGCCTGTGTTTCCCTTTATGTTGCATGCATCCAGCCTTCGAAAATTCTAGTTAGTAATAATTCTCAAAGCTGGTTTATAAATGGTTACATTTTCACCTGTTGAGTTACTGTCTGTTCTCTATATTGCTGTTGACTCATTAGCTTGTGTCACATAATCTTCACAGCTTTGTTGAAAGCTAAAAATATGATAAAGTATGTGAAGGTATTGTAGAAACAGGCACCTGGTTGGACATTTGAATCTTCTTAGGCCTGAGTTCTGCTTTGGTCTCATCTGTTGTGTTCATAATAGGAATCTCTCATCACTATGGGCAATTGGGAAAATGGCTCTGTTCAAAACTAAATTGATTTACCACTCCATAGTTTAAAATAGAGGCAGGTATAGTTTGGTTATGGTGAGGTTTGGCAAATTGGTCTTTGTGATAATACATACCCTTTTGATTTCAGAAAACATTGTATAATTATTTTCTAGAGGACTAATTTTCTGGGCACTTTTCATTCTTGATAATTTATTTTCATCCCCTACAAGTCCAGAAAAAATATTTCTTCTTATGTAAGATATCTTAGCGATAGGTACACAGTTCAGTCTAATGTATTCTCTAAGACTCTATGAGACATAAAAAATAATCAATGTGAATACTGGGTATAGGCTAGCAGGAGAAGGGTATTGTAGCCTATTTTTTCTAACCATATGCATCATTTTTGGCATGTCTGTTGTTGGCATTCATAGATGAGGCCAAAGCTGGAATGGGCTTAGAGCCTGCACTGCTTTTAGGCCCTGGCTGAAACACAGTGCTTAAATCATACTCCAAAGTACAATTGCCAGCCATGAATTTATACATCATAACAATTGGGGGAAGCAGACAATGACTTTAGAAAGACAGAGTGATCTTTGGAGACAGAGTCTGTATCACTCCTAGGAAGCCATGTGGCATCATCTTGGAAAGGCTCCCTGCTACAGGAAACTGCCACCCTTGATTTCACCTCACTGCCTCTAGTTCCAAGTTAGCTCCCATACACAGATCTTCTTTTATTGTGACTATTCCTCAGAGAACCAAAATATTATTTTATTTTTTTCCTAGGCCCTATAGGATCCTGATTTGGGGTAGACTGAATAAGTCTATTTTCCAAAGACCATTCAGGTTTCCCTGTATTTCTAAACCCACTTGATTACAATCACAAAGGAAAAGACAGTAATGCACTGGGTTGGCACTGAATAAAAACATCGACCAGACAGAAAGTCTTTGCCACAGCCAAACTGAACTACAATGACTATGCTTTTCATTTCTCCCAGGAAATAATAGTATAATTGGTCCTGTAACACTGTAATACAGTAACCAGTTTGTTCATTCTTTGTTCAGTAGAAGATATTTATTTGGGAGATATGTCTTACAGAGTAAACTAGCTTCAGGATAAAGACTGGGAATAGATTGGTTTCTAATCAATAAATATATCAGTAAAATGAACATGGTACGAGGAATAAACAATGCAATTATGAATCTCTTAAGTATATTTACATATGATAATTTGCAGGTGATCATTACATTAGAACATGCCTTGGGCTGATATTCTCAAGGGCATTTGTGTGAAAAATGAACATTTCTGAATTAGAATTTCTACCATGGAGTAGAAATGAGAGGTAAGAATATGTTTTCAAACATGCAGTAAAAAGATCGCTTGCTACTCTAAAGACCTGACACTGACATTCATCTTAGTACGTAAAAGAGAAAATATGCTGAGGACGGGAAATGTAGGAGCAGGAGCTATAACAACAGCTGCAGAGGGGACTGTAATTCTAATGGATTGCTTGTATGTGACATCGGCACACCACTGAATTTGGCGGGAAAGTAATGCACAGAATTAAGACAGCAGCATTAGTGTTGTGTTCTCTTATGAGAAAACCTCAACAGCTCATTGAATGCAGGAAAATTTTAGGGATTCTATTTTGCAAGAAGCCAATGTAGTAGCTGCAAAAGTAATATCACCAAAATGGAATGCACTAGGGAATATAAGCAGCACAGCTTGGTACATTAGTTTGAATTATTCAGCCAGTCCTGAAAAGGGTAATACCCCATTTGAATGACAGGCAAAGGAATTCAAAAGGGTAACAATCATTGTTTTTGTTGTTCTTATTGTTGTAGTTGCTTGTTTGTCATTTTTTATTAGTTGTATTAAGCTAAGGCAGTTTTTTAGAACTTATTTTGAATATCATTTTATACAATTGTAAATCTGCACTCTTTCATTCATGAATTTTAAAAGATATATTCTGCATGTTGAACAACCTGCTCAAAGCAGAGAAAAGTAACTTGTACTTTAACTAGTAAGCCTATGGTAGGGCATCTTTGCCCATTAAGATGGAAGAAATATATAAACAGCACTTGATAAAATTGTAAGAACTTGCATTTAAATTTAATTTTCTCTGCAAGTGCAGTTAGCATTATTTTTTTCCCCTCTGGTTTTTGACATACTATTTTTGAGGGAGAAAAAAAAATGTTTTTGCTACCATGGCAACAGTATCCGTCTCTTGCTTTCCATCACAAACCATAGTTTCTGAGCATAACTAGGAAAATTGAAATGTGGGTAGCTCAAAATGATAAGGCCAAGCATGGTAAGCATTCATCTAAATGAATATTTGTGTCATTGTTCTTGCACTCACGGTAAGACTGGAACTTTCAAGGTCAACATATTTGTTCATAGTGTTCACAGCGGCACTCATAAAAGATTATTGCCACTTACTGGGCAACTACTCTTTTCACTAAATGTCTTATTAGCATGATTTTCCAAAAACGATAGGAAATTAAAACACTCCATAGTACAGTTTATTTTATGGTGTTGAGGAAATGTAACACAAAGAAAGGGCACACATTCTAGTGAGTTTTAGAAAAGAAATGATCTGCCACTTGACCTGGAGTATGTGCTGTGGGTGGTGGTGGGGGGCATAGCAAAGGCTTATAGAGAAACTGATTGAGCTCATTCTATTATTTGTTTAGCAGTGACTCCAAAATAGCATTTCTCTTTGTGATGCCCTTGCAATAATAATATTCTTTTAATTTTCCTTGATCTTTCACAGCCTGTGGCTATTTCAGCTTGTAAGGTAAAATATTTTTGCTCCATGGTCAACTTATTAAATCCTCCCTGCCTCTGCTATGACACTAGATAACAAAACAGAACAAAACAAAACAACAATGAAAAACACACATAGCCCTTGTTGCTCATTGGCTCTTTTTCACACCTCTCTCCAGCTTTTCCTTAACCTCTGTCTACACTGACTTTGAGGACCTAGACCCCTTTGCCCAGCCCCATTTGGATGGGCAATTAAGTTTGAAACTGACAGCTAGCCCTGACTTGGGACTTATCTCAAGAAATTGCATTTTGATGCCACAACCCACACCTACTAGAGGTAGTCTTGGAAAAACTACAGTGTCCTGTCCGGACATTTAGGACCCCACCCTGCTGGGATTCTCTGTGCTCTCTGGGTTTAGGTTGCCCATGCAGAAGTATAGAGAAATGTCCTTATGGGCCACAGACTGACCTGGACCTCACAGCAGATTTTCTTTCTTAAGAAGATATTTTTTCTGTCTTGTAATAAGATGTAAGGAGACATCCTACTACATTTGGCAAAACCTAGGCTGCTTCACAGACAGAACCGATGAACCAGGAGTAACCGGAGTTTACTTTCTTGCCCTTTACTATATTCGGCATTCAAAATAATCATTCAGTTCACCTTGATACGTTTACACATCCAGTGATGATGTTTGCTGTTCTTAACTCTTGAGCTGATTCTCTATGTCAGAAATAAAGGGAAACAGAATGCTAGTTTGAGCATTTTGGTCAGATGGCAACAGGAATCGGCCGTTTATATGGCTGCGTTAATGGGCCTAATTTGATCCACAGGAAAAGCTTTGTAGTGTCAAAACACCCTCAGTTTTGGGTCACACCGAAGCTTTTTTAATTTTTATTTTTTAATTTAGTTTTATTTTTATTTGTATAATTTTAAGGAGTACAAGTGCAGTTTTGTTACCTGGATGTATCGTGCAGTGGTAAAGTCTAGGCCGTTAGTGCGGCCATCACACGAATAGTCTCATTGTGCCCATTGAGTAATTTCTTATCCTGCACCCCTCTCCCACCACCTGAGTCTCCAGTGCCTATTATTCCACTTTCCATGTCCACGTGTATTGAGCTCCCACTTATAAGTGAAAACATGTGGTATTTGATTTTCTGTTTCTGAGTTACTTCACTTAACATGATGCCTCCAATTCCATCCATGTTGCTACAAATGACATGATTTCATTATTTTTGATTGCTGAGCAGTATTCTTTGCTATATATAATCTATACACCATGTTTTCTTCATCCAGTGATCCACTGGTGGGTATTTAGGTTGATTCCATGTTTCTGCTATTGTGAAAAGCGCTGTTATAAATGTACCAGTGCAGATATCTTTTTGATATAATGATTTCTTTTTCTTTGGGTAGATACGCACTAGTGGGCTTGCTGCATCAAGTGGTGCTTATATATTTTTTTGTTTGTTTGTTTTGGTGAATACCTATTTTATTAAATTCTCTGGAGTTCTTTAAGAAATCTCTATACTGTTTTCCATAGAAGTCAAACAGCTTATGTTCCAACCAACAGTTTATAAGCATTCCTTTTTCTCTGCATCCTCTCCAACATTGGTTATTTTTTAACTTTTTAATAGCATCCATTCTGTCCGGTGTAAGAAGTATCTCATGATGGTCCTAATTTGCATTTCTCTGATGATTAGTGATACACTGAGCATTTTTCATATGCTTTTTGGCCATTTGAAATGAAAGAGAAAAGACCAACACCAAAGCTTTAATTGCCATCTCTGTCACTTACTAAGTGTACCACTTTGGGTAAATTATTAAGCTTTTTTAAAATGGAGATATAATGCCCATGTCAGAGGTAATCTGAGGTGCAAACAACCTACCTACACTAGAGCAGTACCTAGCATAAAAGTCATGCTCAGTACCTTATTTTCCTCTCTCTAATTGGACTGAAGGGGGCTCAAATGGAGTTGCAGAGCAATTGTGTGTTGATATGCTTCTCTTCTCTTCCTATCAGAGTATCCTCCATTGAACAAACTTTATCTAAGATGGAACATGTAGAAGATACTCAAATATTATTGGTATGCCTTTTTAAAAATTGAAACAATTTGATTCTTAATTTCTACATCAAAATTGCTTAAGCAGCTGTGGAACCTAAAAAAAAAATAAATGTGATATTAGGATCTGAATAAATGAATAGAGTGGCAACCTTGGCCCCCTATTCCACTAGCCTAATAACTCTTGAGGCACAATAGGGCATGTCTCAGGATGTGAAATGCCTGGCCTATGGCACGGCCAATCCATTCTTTTCAGCATTTTGAGAATTGATGTGAGTTGCAGCCAGATCAATTTGGCTGTGGCGATTTTTATCGATTGTGTAGACGGGCAAAAAGAATGGATTCACCATGTCACAGAATAGTTCATTTGCCTCTTGTAGATACTATAGTAGTCCAGAAAAAATTGCACCATGGTGAGAATCAGGAAATGAGGCCCCTTATCCTACTGCTTTCTCATCTTCATCTTGCCCTGTGTGACCAACAGCTACACATCTTAATGCCCCAAGGGGCATTTGGATGTGTTCCTGAACTCATCTTCTCTCTAAAATTACTTCCTAATTGTCCTTAGGAGTACTATCGTGTAAGCTTGAATGTACATCTTTGTTAACTTCTTGTTCTCTTTTGTCTGCCTTCTTTCCATCCCCCACCTCCACCCCATTCTAATCGTACACCATTTGTTTCATACTTAGGAATGTACCTTAAATTCTGTCCAGGGTTTTCTGTACCTTCTGCTAGCCCTCTGGTCTTGTCTGGAAAATATGTATTCTACCTGCAATCCTGCTAGATACTGCTGTGCCTTTTCTCTTTTTAAAATGGTGCTCTGATTGTTTCAATCTATGACTTGGAACCTTCCCCATGTTCCTGTAATTCAGCCTGTTGTAATACCTCTAATAAACTCTTCCTGTTTAGACTTTGCATAAGATGCACATTTCACCTTCTGTAGTTTCTTGGCAGGCTTGGTGTGGCAAAGAGTAGTCCGTCCAAATGTATGTTCCTCTTTCAGATCCTAGAGTTGTCACTGAGAAGTGACAGCCTAGCTAGGGGCTACATATTCCAGTTTCTGCTTTAGTCCAGGTGAGGCCATGTCTATTACCTACCAGGGGAGTGTGAGCAGAAGTGATGTGTGTCTGTTCAAGGCCAAAGTGCTTGAGAAGTGGGTGTATCCTCCCCAGATTTTCTCTTTTCTTCTGTTGGCTAGATGAGAAGACTTTGAGGCCTTGGGGGACAGTGGGACTCTAAGATGAACGAACCTAGATATCTGAATCACCATGTGAGTAAACTGTACCAACTAGAAATATCTGCATTGAACTATTACATGAGCAGGAAAAAAATTTGATGATTTTGCAGCACTGAAATTTTGGGGCTCCCCATTACTATGCTTTTACTCAAACCCTGTATATCCCTCTCTACTAATCTCAGTTTACCACATTTATAGATTCAGTTTAAGCTTCATTGCTATTTAGCCTTACTTAATTACCCCAAACCAATTAGTTGTGTCCAGCCTCTGAATTTCTTCATTGCTTATTTTCCGTATTGCTATTCAGTTCTTCTATGGTAATTATGTTTTTGTCCATTCTGTCAACAAATACGGAAGTAAAAGTCTACTATGTTTCCAATTACTAGTAGAGCCCAAGTTGGAAAATATATGTGTCCTGTGTCCTTCTATTTAGCATCAACCTGTTGAAGGCAACAAATATGTCTTCTACTTTGCTATATTATTCAAAGTGCCTGGTGTGCAGGATATTATTATTTGATATTTTAGTTTTATTTCTTAGAGTTGGGATTCTTTTTTCAAAAATAAGTGTTCTAATTTAATCAAGTACATTGAGCCCTTTAATAAAAAGGCCTACAATGACTCTAAGGTTATGGTTTCCAAAAACCAGTGAAGGTGCTGCTTCTCAAACTGAAGAGAAAGATCAGTTTATGCCACCTCTGTGGAGCAAGCTTGGTAAATTTCCAGAATTTCAACTCCTGGTTGGACTTCTAGTTGAATTTTACCTAAACGTGGCTAGAAACAATTAATATATGGCAGTCTCCGTCTTCACAAAAAGATTCAATTTATAAATAACAGAAGATTTTTCCCCCTTAGGCAAGATAGGCATTAAAACATGGATAGAAAATTTGAGTTCTTTTAATTTAGCCTTTTAAACTATCAGATTGTTTTCCAACTATTATTAAAAATAAAATAGATGGTAAGAAACTTGAGAATGTTAAGGACTAATGCTATCTATATTAAATAGTTTTATGATATTTGGATACCATTGCCCTCACTTCAAATGACTAGGTAATGAATGACTCACATTTCCTTTTTATCTTTAACAATATCAATACTTCTTTCTTCATCGTTTTCATAGTTTTTTTTTCATTTTTACTTTTGTTGGCTGATATTGAAGAATAATTATTTTTCTTGAAAAGAAAAATCTGAACTTTTATAGCATAAATGTTAGGTATGTTAGGGAAAAATGCTGTGATTTAATAATGCAGAGATTGTGCCAAGTAACATAATACTGAACAATGGTCTAGTTTGAATTTGGATAAATGACATCTCCAGGTAAAGCATAAGGAATTATGCTTGAAAGGTATACATATTTACAATATGTCAGAAAGGTATACATATTTACAATAAAACTGATTAATGGAGAAAGTGGAATATAAAATAAACTCAGCTTCAGTGTAGCCACATTGGTATAAAATTGTAATAAAATTGGTCAAAAAGAAGACAAAGTTGATGGATTGTTAGTGCATTAGATTCAAAAGTAAACTTTAATTCCTATTCTTCGTATTTTCTTTTTAATCAGGATAACAGCAGCATTGTGAATGGGAGGAAAGTTGTTTTGTAATGGTGTGATCAAAACAGGTTGTGATAGTTTAATAATCTAATAAGGAAGATGGAAAGATCTTTGCAAAGACAGCTAGCTTCATGCCTATAAACTGGATGTATTTTTAAATAAATTTTATCTATGATGCCAAAAGATGTATTCCAAACATAAAATAGAAAATTAAATTTGGGAAGGAAGGCATTTCTTTCCTCTAAAATATGCCTGACCCAATTTAGTTTATGTCATGGTTTAATAATAATATTAGAATTCTCAAAGTATTGTTTATACAGAATTTATCTGGGCTAGAGTCATATGGAATACAATTTTTTGTGTGTGTGTAACTTGTGTAAAATTAAAATTTAGTAAATTTAATTTTTGAAAATAAATTACAAAACAGTTAAAGAATAATGGCTGCTGAGTTTAAGAAACAGAATGCCGGAAGCATCACTGCCAAATTATAAACTTCTGGTAAGAGGGCAGGTATAGAAAGGGCTATGGTTGCTGCCAGTAACATCTGAAACAACATTGTGACTTAATGGAAAGTCATCATCTTTTGGTAGAAATCATGGCAATGTCCCTAACTGATACCTGTAAAAATGAAGTTGTATTGGAAGGAAAAAATAAAAATTATCCACATCCAAAGAAGTGTGTTGAAAATACAGATTTATCTCCTTGTGTGTTTTCTGTGACTTTATACTAGATGGCAACATTTGCCTCCTCTTTTAATATTTATAACCTAATTACTATATAAGGCACAAAAAGAGCTCAGATGACAAGACACAATCAACTGCTATTTTTCTTGCTTAAAGATCTGCAGTACCACAGGGGAGGGCCCACAATTCACTCCTTAGCAGTCACTGTCCTTGTAGCTGTAATTTTGTGCTTGGATGTTTTTGAAAGCTTCTTTTTCCTTTAAAAGTCACACATTTTCAACCATTGGGGTTCTCGTCCTTGGATCATGGTTATAACATGCCTCCTGAAATTTCGGTTAATGTGGTAACAATCAGTCTTGAAGACCTCAGAAATCCTCCTATTCAGCCTACCACCACATTATTTTAACAGTTACATGTCATTAAATTATTCAACAACAAATATGTATTATCTGGTCAAGGTTTTTTAAACACTCGTTTTTTTCCCCAAACCAGATTCTGTATCAGTGTTTAACCACAGAAGTAGAATATATACAGCACATATGCATACATTATATGAAGACTATATATATTTAAAATATATACATTTATTTTTATATATGTATGTGTATGTATATTTTTATATGGTAAATTTGTTTGTTTTTGTTACAAGGAACTGGCTTTTGCCGTTGTGGGTTGTTGTCTCCACCTGTGATGCAGGAACTTGAAGTCCACAGGCCAGGCAGTGAGGAAGGGAAGATCCAGGACCAGGTTGGAATGCCACAAGGATGGGCTGAAGCTCTGTTTGTTCTTGCTGCCTCTGACCTTAGTGATGAGTGTGTCTTGAAGAAGCGGGGACCTTTGTCATGGAGTTAAACCCAGATACCTGGCCCAGGAGTCACAGATGCTAAAAGAGGATCCAGGGAAGGTAGATGAAGTGCATGCCCAGATGCTGTTTCACATCACTAAAGTGAGTCATCAGATCAGCCACAGTGTGTGTGAGCTACTAAATGGCTGCATTGCTCCTTCTCTTACTTTGCTCACCCAAGGTGCTCAAGTGGAGAAGATGTAAATCCCTTCCTAAGGAACTGAGAGAACAGAATGAGGAAACTGATCCTAGGCCAGACAAAGAAGAATGTGAGGCCATTAACATAAAGGAACATAACAGTGTGTGGTTTATGTTCTTAACGTAACATTTACTGACACACTGTGGTGGTGCATTCAGTATTCAGTGCACATCTCTTGAACAGCTGAACAGCTCATGTGGAGCATTCCTCTTCATTTAGAGAATGCACTTTTGCTCATTATTGTTGTACTTGTTCTTCTTTGAATCTCACCTCTTCATTTCATCAGTGGCTAAAGCATATGGATTCCAGCACATACTCATGTCTTTTTGGTGAGTGGAGTTTGAAATATTTGACAGAAATTGCAAGCCAGTAGTGGAAATAGATTAATCACTAATAAAAAAGTTTCACAGTTGCCTTCTGTAATGTAGCTTAAATTTAGCGGCTGATATTCAGAGAGAAAAAAAAGTAGCAAATGGAATTATGAAAAGCGGATGGAATTGATTTTTTAAGCATAAGGAATTGTGAGGAAAGATACAACCATACTGATATAAATGCAACTTCCAGTAAATTTCATTTCTCTTAGCCGTAATTATGGAAATCCTCTTGAGCATTTCAGTCTGTTGTGAGCTGCGTCGCTGTTTTTCACAACAGAGACAATTTCAGTTATCTTAGAAATCTGGAGCTGTCTTCAGCCCAATGCCCAGAAGAATCCGCTGATACTGTGCTCAGGGTCAATTGTTGCTTAAACTACTTTTAGAGTCTATTCAACATGACAAGCAGATCAATCTTTTCAATTCAGAACTGATGAAATTTTACATTTTAGAAAGCATTGCCTGGAGAGTATGAGTTCAATAGATGTTTTTTTTTTTAGGACCATTTAGTGTTTCTTTTGGCTATTTTGCTAGGGCTTCTCTAAGTGCCAAACACTGAACTCATTTGGAGCTGTTAAACAGGATTCATCCTCTCAATATATACATATTGTTTCAGAGTATAAGGAATTAATCTTAGAGCATTATCTTGTGCCATTGACAAGGATTTCAAGTAGGTTGTGTAGAATAATGAAATTGACATTGCAGTTGTGTTTATACCTTATTTTTAAAACTTATATATCATATGCCAAGGTATGCATAAAAGAAAATGCTAGGGTAAAATCTATTTCTAGGCTATGGCAAGTGAGATGGAAACTCACATTGTTTACCATTTAGATTTACATTACAATCAAAATCTTTCATACTTGAGTCACACTAATTATATCCAAAAATATATTGGAATGGGAGCAAATAAATGTGCCTTAGACAGAGAGTGGAAGGTAGACAGGCAGTAGCAGGATAAATGACCTAGTAGTGTAATCAACTGTGGAAAAAAATCTTGACTTTTGTCTATATGTAGTTAAAATAATGATTTATTCTGTTTAACAAAAGAATTTGTGGGAAAAATTGAATTTTTTTGTTATACTTCTTGAAATTGTTTTTAATTGACTTTTTGATGGATGAACACAGAATATACTCACCTGTATTTAGCCTGGAAATCAGCCTTTGACAATGTTAAAAGGATGCTCCGTGATATGTAATGAGGTAGGCGTAGCTAGGAAACAAATGGAATTGGCATTCAGTCCTGGATGTAGAATGGTAAAGAAACTTCTCTTTTCTGCATTTAAAGACAACAAGTTAATGTTATTGGGAAACATAGCATATTCCAATAAAAATTCCTTCATGATATTGGTAGGATCTTCCAGCAGCAGACATGAAAATGAAGATAGGAGTCTGCACAGTTGCTTTATTTGTCCAAATTCTAAATCCATGAATCTGGCATTGACATTTTAGGTAAACAATAGTTTAATGAAACAACTGTGAGAGAAGTGAAGAGAGACAGAAAACACCTTTGGCTGGGCCACACATTGCAAGGCACTGCAGTGAATTTAGTGATAAATAATTTGTAACTGTATTTCTTTCTAAAAACCCCTGGTTTTAACGTCAGACATTTTGATTATGAAGCCCATGCAGCGTTTTAATGTTTTTGACAGAGGTACTATTGTTGTTTGCTCTTGATTATATTTAAAGTGTCATTAGGAAAGGTTTAAATATGTGTCTATTAACCCTCCTGCCTGTGGGGAGATCCGAGATGTCACACTGCCTGGCGTCTAGCAGGAGAGAATGCTCTGAACCATTTTTATACTCTGCATTTCGATTGGTTGATGATTTGGCTTTTTTGCAGGCAGCTGAGGCTGCAGAAGGAGTGAGGAGAGCTAACCAACCACTAAATTTTGAAACACCAAGGAGGTCAGAGAAGCTGGGGTTATTATCATGTGTGTGCGAGCACATAAAACATTAAACTTTTTCAGTCTCATTTTGCAACAGACATTTTGACAAGAACATAAAATAAAAACCTCACAAATTCATGCTGGTGACAATGATTATAACACGACTGGAGAATGGTATAAATGTCAACATTTCTTGAATCAATTTGAAGATTGTGATCTTGCAGACCTCCGCAGACACTGCAAATGATTAGAGTAAAATTTCCCCACTTATGATGATATTATTGGAAGAGGTGAAGGAATTTCAATATAACACCTGACAAAAAAGAATTTTAAATTCACCACTGAATTCTGAGGAGTAATATATTTTCACAGAACTGTGAGGTTTGTTTCTGAATTCTCCTGCAAAGTACATAAAATAAGCCCAATAATTTTCAAAGATTCTCATATAATAACATTGTGACTCAAATTAACCTCATGGTTTTTGTTGATTTAAAAATATCTTAATCTTTCTGTAGTAGTTACCTATGCTATTTAAAATTTATAGTTAGACTCTCTTTAGTAACAGCTTTTCATGGAGTCATTTTTGGTTATAGAACAATATATTTGTGCAAAATAGCCACGCCTTCGTTGGTTATTGTAATGAAGTAGACTCTTTTTAACCTTGTGATGGAATCACCAGATAAATAGCAGTCAGTGTTTTGGGTGAAACTTGTACTAAATGGAAATTAAATGCAACTCTAAACAGGCATGAAAAAGCAGAAAGCATACACTATCCTAAATATTTGCATCTTATTTAAAATTTCTTAAAAGGAAGCATTTTTTCAACTACTCCTTCCCAATCCTAAATGTTTATTTGAATAGTCAAAGGAACCACTAGGTGTTGCTCTAAGACAGCTTCCTGTAGACAAACCAGCAAATTGTTTTATGGTCTTGAGATTTCATCGGTCATTATAATTTCCTTAAAAATGCTAAGATTAAATCCGAGACTTACAAAATTAGCCTTAAATAGCATCACAATCATCTATTAAAATATGTATTGCATACGCACATGTACCCCTCTCCCACACCTCTGAAACATCTTGTAAATGAAATCAAATACAAAATCCTATGTAATACAGTGATTGTGTTCATTTAATACCAAAATAACCAGTTTGAATTTGAAAACAAAATCACTTTTTTTTGGTATACTTAAACAGTCTGCAACAGTTGATTTTGTTGTTAATTACTGACATTCTTGAAATGAGGATTGTTCTAGCGTGGGGAATGGAACCTTTGTTTCAGCTGAGGCTTTTTACAGTATCAAGCAGCTTCCTCAAAAGGACTTTTGGGTCTGGGTAGTATGACATCCGTTCTCTCTTTCTCTCTCTTAGCTAATAATCCAGTAACCCATCCACTACTCTGTGACACTTGGCATACACGCGAAATGAGTTTTCTTGGTTCATTGATGTTTCCCCGTAGTTGAACTACTCTATGCTGTAGCTTGGCAAATTTAGACTGATCATTGCAAAAGCCAGGACTAAACTATTAGAAATGTTGCAATATAAAAATGAGGTGAACTAGAAGAACTTTGGGGAAGATACTGAATAATACTCGGTTTCTGTACAGGATTTTCTGTGGCTCTGCATTTTACAGGACTTTCTAACTTTGTGAAGGAGAAAAGGACACAAATGCTATTCTGGTAAACAGAACATCAATATACTGTTTAAAATGCCCAGTAGCTGTCTCTTTGAACCCAAATCATTCATGGTTTCTTATCTTTCAATTAATATGAAGGAATATAAAAAATTAAACTACAATGAATTGTAATCTTCTTTCCATTCCATTTTTTATGAAGGCCTTGGTAGGCTGTTTTCCAAAAGAGATAGTAAAGATTCTCTCTATACCATTTCTGATTCTCCATCTTTGGCTAAGATCAACTATTGAATCAATACATCAAGGACTTAATCTTGTCTTTCCAAGGAAACAGGCCTGTTGGTCTAATCCCTTTTTATATCATCAGTGATTACGATATATAATCTACTAATACAGTTTTCCTAAAGCAGTATAAAATAGAAAGTTTACAACCTAAAAAAATATCAGATCTGTAAACGGTGTCATTTTTTGGGTCATTTTGCGTATATAATTACCACTGAGTGAAATATTTAGGCTGAATTTGTACATACCCACCTTATTAATATATTTGGAGTGAAAAACATTAACAGATAAATGTACAAGATCTTGTTTGTCTGGGAAGTTGCCTGTGATGAATAATTTTTAAAGAGCAGAGAGCTTATCACAGTAATGTGGTTGTTAAAGAAATGTCTTCTAGAATCAGGGAGCTTGGGTCTGAATCCTGACTGTCATTTGCAGGCACATTAACCCCCTTAAAGCTTCAATTTCTCAGCTGTTAAAGTAGGAAAGCAATAACACTGATTTCATGGTGCTGTTGTATGAATTATAAGAAATAAAACATATTAGGACATGGCTCAGTGCATGTATGATAGAAAATGTCCAATAAGCACTACCTTGAACTCTGTCTATGGATCTGCGTATTTGGTCTCGTGGAGATTCATAGTGTTTCCCAGAAATGACTGCTGCAAATAACTGAAATTTATCATCTTTAAGCACCAAACACCTTTTCTGTCTTAATTCTTTAATATGGAAATCTTCTAAAATATAGTACATGTTTCCAAGATTTGCTGACCTGCTTATAGTCAACATAGTTTAACTATTTCTAGATAGCTCAGGACCAACAGAATGGAGACAAGTTATAATATTCTTGCCTTAGTAAGATTGTCTTTTAGGCATTACTGTAAAATAAAGAATCTTTGCCTTTTTACCAGGCCACACCATGTTAGTGTACTTTTTGGGCTCTTATATTTGCTTTGCACTAATTTTCTATCTTTTCTCCTATGTGGAAATCAGATACTGAGAAGAGAAATGAGGCAGTATGTATAGCAGACAATATAGCCTTGGGGGAACCATATCTCTGTTGGGAGGCAAGAGTTGAGGTCTGGGGAAAGAGGAGGATGGAGCCAGGTCTAAGTGTCCCATGCTGGGTTCTACTGTTTTGTGGAAGATCTTATCACAGGCAGGGCCAGGACTTCTCCTGTGGACTGGAGAAGGAGAGGGAGAGACAGATTTGGGCTTCCATGGAGTCCCTACATCCAGCTTAGCATGTTGATGTCAGGTACTCACAGCCTCTCATACCTAATGCATCTCTATGATTCCATGTCTGCAGAGTCACTAGGGTGACATGGAGAGAGACACTCTTGGTTGTTATTACATATCGCTATCAGATGATAAAATGTGGCTATCTGTAGCCCTTTCCTCCCCCAGATCACGTCCCTGGATCCTACTAGTTTGCTGTGAGGCTAGAAACCCCACTTTGTTAGATGATTTTCTAAAGGAAAGATATTAATAATACATACTCAGGTAAACAGCATGAGTTTGGTGCAAACATTATATCACTCTTTTGCACTGCTGCTCACCGTCATTTTTTGCTCACCTTCTTGATGTGGGCTGTGTTCTGGATGATGGAGATTTGACAGGTGATACCTCTGAGTCAATGAGGTGTTACATCTTCTTCCCTTGGACCAAGAGCAAGAGACTTGACATGCCATGTACCAGACGAGAAGACATGGTGATTGCCTAGGAATGCTGCACCTATGTCTTCAATTCCAGTATCTCCTTCATTGAACCTAACCTTTTGTCATCGAACCATCTCCCTCTGTCTGTCTCTTTTCACATCTCATTGAACTCCCAGTGCCTTGACTCTTCAACTTTTCTTTACCTTTAGCCTCTTTTGTTTTTATTTCCTTCTCTTGCCCGAGCAGATTACATGATCTGTTGCTATAATTGCATTATTTTCCAAACTTTACTCTCTTACTTATCCCCTCCCTACTTCTATTTAATGCACCTAAAATATTTCAACTGTGTATCAATGCAATTGTTTTTACAACTTGATGTCGAGCCATATGGGGGTGGGAGACAGGGGTACGTGAAGCAAATATAACAGATCCAGACAACTTTACAGACTGGGGACAGTGAGGGCAGTAAGACCTGAAAGGACCAGTGATTTCCTTCTGACTTGTCATCATCTGCCTTTCCCTTCCCCAGAACACTGTCACAACATGGTCACTCTCTCATTTTGCCCTCATGTCCTCCCACAGCCTCTTCACTCCTAGCAAACCATCTCACCTCCCACTCCCCAGAGGATCTGGAGGTTATCACAGCTTCTCTGCTTCTTGAGTGCTGCCCTTCCCCATCTATTTCCTCTCTTTCCTTCTTTCCTACTATTTTAGTGGAGAGTTGTCCCTTCTCCTGTCTGGAACTGTTCTTCTGCCTGCACTCTGCATACTGTTTCCTTTTGCCTCACAAGCACTTCGGTCCATCAATTTTATTCTCTCTCACCAATGCTTCCTCTTTACCGGATCCCCTGCAAAATATTTACTTCTCTTCGCTCCCACAGGTCAACTCAGGGTCAATGTGATAATCAAAATAAATCATGAGGTATGCTATAGAATAAAATAAGAATTCATGAGTCCAAACTGACCTACATTAAAAGAAGAAAAAATACATTAAAAGAAGACAAATAGTGGAGAAAAATCTCTTTCTTACGTGGGATAATGCTTTTAGGAATAACAGTATATTTACATAGTCTCAAAGAATGTTCTCACAACATATAGAGAGAAAATTAGTAACTTTACAAGAAGAAAACCAGCAGATGCCACCTTAACTAAATGATTACAGTTAACATCACCAGCAATGGGACAAATGGATATCTTTACTTCCTAATATGATGCAATGAAAAGGACACATCTCACTTCTGTGGTATTTCTGCCCAAAATGCATAACCTGAATCTAATCATGAGAAAACCTCAGCCAAACCTAAATTAAGGTATCATATACAAAAATAAATGATCTCCAGTTTTCAAAAATGTCAAGGTCATGAAAGAGAATATGGGACTTCCAAATTATAGCAGAATAAAGGCATATGACAACAATCAGAAAGCACTAGGTGATTCTGGGTTGGAGCCCGGACTATTTTATTTTATTTTTTAATTTTGCTAAAAGCTCATTAGTGAAACAATTGAAAAAATTTGCATGAAGTCTGTGGCTTAGATAATAATATGTATCAATGTTAATGTCTTTATTTTGATAATTATATTGTGGTTAAGTAATAGAATGTTATTGTTTTTTAGTAAATACATACTGAAGTATTTAGAATATTGTGTTAAAAGGGTATCACATACAAAGGGTATTTGTAATTTACTTTCGAATAGTTCAGAAAATTTAATGCACACACAATAAAGCAAACATGATAAGATGTTAACATTTGGAGAATCTGTGTAGAAGGTGTATAACAATATTTTGTACTATTTTTTTAATTTAAGAAGTCTCCAATTATTTTAGAATTAAAAGTTTAAAAAACTGCATCATTCTACATATCTTTCTAAATATTATGCACTCAGTATGTTTCCTCTTTTTAGCCAAATTGTTGAGAAGTTAGTCTGCCCATTTCTTTATTTGGCAGTCTGGGTAGCACCTCGGCATTAGTGAAATTACTTTATTCAAGGTGACCCCAATAATTTTCTCATTGCAAATTCCAGTGAAAACTTCTCAATCCAGATCTTCCTTCACTTTTTGACAGCAATTTACCTTCTTGAAAACTTTATTCTGAGCTAGACTCCTCTATCTAACTCTGCATATGCCACATACCTCTGCAGGATGCCTGTGATTACAGGCATCCTGTAATCACAGGGTTCCTAACTATTTGTACGTGTCACCTTATCTCTCCCCTTCTCTTCTTACTCCCCCCCTGCTAAATATGCTCTTATCTCCTCTCTATTGTGGGGAATGATGTTTCAGTATATCCATTTACCTGAGTCAGAAACTACTTTTTCCTAACTCCATCCCAAACCAGTCATAATACCTAAATGTAAAATTTAAAAAAACCCAATTCTATAAATCCCTCTCAAGTCTGTCCTTTTATTTTTGTTTCCATTTGTGTGTCTATTGCTTTAGTTTATGCTGTTTATTTTCTTGCCTGGGTTACTTAACTATACTACAGATTTTGGACTCAGAGTACCTTGACTTGGGCTTCCTAGCTCTGTAAAATCAAGTGAGTCATTGCTATGGTCTGAATGTTTGTGGCTTCCCCAAATATATGTTAAAACCTAATCCCCCATGTGATGGTATGAGGAGGTGGGACATTTGGGAGCTGATTAGATCATGAGGGCAGGGCCCTCATGAACAGGTTCAGTGCCACTTCTGCCATGTGAGGGCATAGCAAGAAGATGTCTGCCTATGAAACAGGAAGTGGGCCCTCACCAAACAGCAAATCTGCTGGTTTCTTGATCTTAGACTTCCCAGCCCCCAAAACTGTGAGAAATAAATTTTTGTTGTTTATAAGCCACCCAGTCTAAGATATTTTGCATAGCAGCCCAATGGACTAAGACAGTCATCATATCCCTGAGACTCAGTTGCCTCATTTGCAAAGTAAGCATAATAATGTGTACATCAGGATTTTTATGAGAATCAGATAAAGTAAAGTATCAGGCAGCTTTCGGTACCTGTGGAGGATCCTACCAATGCTAGTTGCTTTATTCCCTAGACTGATCTACATTTCCAGAAGAGCATTTATTATACTGGCTCTTTGCTTTTACAAAGTGTGCACTGCCTGAATTTTACCAAACCTACATAGAAAAACTGGTGCCTGTACTGCAGAAATTATTCTGTAACATTGTTCTAGGAAGCCAATATCACCTTCGTACCAAAGCCAGGAAAGGAAACAACTAAAAAAGAAAACTAAAGACCAGTATCCCTGATGAATACAGATGCAGAAATGCTCAATAAAATCCTATCAAACCAAATTCAGCTGCACATCAAAAAAGTATTCATCATGACCAAGTGGGCTTCATCTCAGAAATACAAGGATGGTTCAACATACGCAAATGTAATTCACCACATAAATAGAAGCAAAAACAAAGACCATATTATCCTCTCAATAGATGCAGAGAAAGCATTTGACAAAATTCACCACACTTTTATGATAAGAATCCTTAACAAAATAGGCATAGATGGGAAATACTTCAAAATTATAAATGCCTTATATGACACATACACAGGCAACATCATATTGAATGGGGAAAAATTTCCACTCAGAACTGGAACCAGACAAGGTTGCCCACTGTCAGCATTTGTACTGAACATAGTGCTGGAAGTCCTAGCCAGAGCAATAAGACAAGAGAAGAAAATCAAGTGTATCCAAATGGGGAAAGAAGAGGTCAAATTATTACTCTTTGCTGATGATGTGATCTTGTACCTAGAAAACCCCAAAGATTCAACCAAGAGACTGCTGGAATTGATAAATAAACTCAGCAAAATCTCAGGCTACAAAATCAATGTACACAAATCAGTAGCTTTCATACATGCTAACAACAGTCAAACTGAGAATCAAATCAAAGACACACTACCTTTCACAATAGCAACAAAGAAAGTAAAATACCTAGGAATATATTTAACTAAGTAGGTGAAAGATATCTATAGGGAGAACTACAAAACACTGAGGAAGATAACTGCAGAGGATGTAAACAGATAGAAAAGCCACATCATGCTCATGGATTGGCAGAATCAACATTGTTAAAATGTCTATACTACCCAAAGTGATTTACAGTTTCAATGCAATCCCCCTTAAAATACCAATGTTATTTTTTTGCAGATCTAGAAAAAATAATTCTGTATTTGCATGCAACCAGAAAAGACCCTGAATAGCCAATGCAACATTACACAATAAAAATGAATGTGGAATCATCAATTTACCAGACTTGAAGCTATACTACAATGTTATAGTAATCAAAACAGCATAGTACAAGCCCCCAAACAGAGACCAATGGATCAGAACAGAGAATCCAGAAATGAAACCATCCTCATATTGCCATCTGATCTTTGACAAAGCAGACAGAAACCCACTAGGGAAAAGAATCCCTATTCAATAAGTGAAGCTGAGAAAATTGGATAGCCACATGTAGAAGACTGAAATAGGATCTGCACCTCTCACCACTCACAAAAATTAATTCATGATGGATAACAGACATAAACCTAAAGCATGAAACCATAAGAATTCTAGAAGAAAATGTTGGAAAAAGTCTTACAGGTATCAGCCTATGCAAAGAATTTATGAAGAAAACCCCAAAAGCAATAACAGCCACAACAAAAATAAATAAGTGGGACTTGATCAAATTAAAAAGCTTCTGCACAGCCACGGGCACAATCAATAGAGCAAATAGACAACCTACAGAATGGGAGAAAATATTTGCATGCTATACATTCAATAAATGGCTAATAATGAGAAATATACAAAGTACCCAAGCAAGTCAGCAAGAAAAAAAATCAAATAACCCCAGTGGGCAAAGGACATGAAACTTTTCAAATGAAGATAGACTAATGGCAAATGAACACATGAAAAATGCTCAATGTCTCTAATCATCAGGGAAATGCAAATAAAAACCACAAGGAGATATCACCTAACTCCATACTAAATTGGACCTAATTGATCAACACTTGTGTGCACATATGGAAGTAAAATGCAATGGAAATGAAGCAGGTGGGAGGGCAGAGGAGGGGATGGGTAAAATTTACATCTAACAGGTACAATGCATACTGTCTGGTTGAAGGATGACCTGTAACTCTGACTCAAACTGTATGAAAGCAAATTATGTAATCAAAATGTGTGTACCCCTGTAATATTCTGAAATTAAAAAGAAATGAAAAAAAATGTGCACTGCCAGTGTGTTCAGGAGGGAGTGAGAACATCTATGGAGTAAAAGAATGAGACTATTCTGCTGCTTCCGACAAAATGCCTTTCTCTGAGTACAGAGATCTACAGATGTGCTCATGTCTATCTCTTGGCGTTAGGCAGTCAACAACGATGTCAGCTACACTTTTATTTACAATGATATGTAGCATAAAATGGGACCTCCACAACTATTTTCTTGTATTTTATAAAAGTAGCGCTTCCGCTCCTTGGCTTTTTTCATTAGTTTACCGAAGAACAAATGTGCCTTGGTTGAGATTCAATAAAACCAATTAATTAGGCAACTCTTTTAAGCAACAATGGAAACAGGAGTCAGAAGCTGTGTTAATGCCTTGTCTTGGGCAAGACAATGCTCAGCACTTGCTCATGTACTAAAAGCGCAGTCACATAGGTCATTATTATGTTTGCTGAAAGACTGAATGATTATTTTACTGAATGGATGCTGCAGCTCTTGTATCAGGTTTTATATAGCTAATTTAATTGTTTCCAATGGCAACAGTAGAGGGTCATTTCAGCTACCAATGCCATTTATGCTGCTGAAGCAAAGTCTGTGCCAGCATTTCCATTAGAAATCTCTGTTTAAAAGAATACTGATTGAGTAAAGAAACAAATGGAAAGAGAGGGGCTTCCAGAGTTTTGAAAATATGTAGATAGGGCCACTCTTGGACAAAAAGATAAAGACTGTGCATAAATGTGTTCATTCATTCATTCATTCATTCAGCAAGTATTTACTGAACACCTACTATATCCTAGCCACTATGCAGGGTATAAGTGTCTAACAAATGATAGTTCTGGATCTCCATGGAGCTCACAGCCTAGAGTGGAAGACAAATATTTGAGTAACTAAATATATGGTTACTAATTGTGATTAAGTACAATGAGGGAAATAAACAGCTGCTGTAAAGAATATTAAGTGAATGAGGTGATGAAGGTTGTAGGTAGATGGGGCCAGGGAGTGGTGATGTTCTCTCTCAGGTGGTGATGTTCAAGCTGCAACTTGAAGCATGAAAAGAAATTGTGATGGGTGGATGAATTCTAGGGAGAAAGACTTGTATATTTGAAGTTCTGAGATTAGAAGGGGTTTTGGAGTGTCCAGAGACATAGCAAGCTGGCTTGCTTGGCAGTGTTGATTATCCATTTCAGTCATCATGAATTTATAGAGAAGCCAACACACCCAGTTTAGTGTATTCTCTAGCATCATTCAGCTACACAGGTGAATGTATGGAAAACATAGACATTTAGGTTCATTCATATTAAAAGCAATTTTTTTTTAGGTGAATGAGATGGTGAAGAGAGAGGTAAGGGTTTGAGGAAAGTGCAAGGAAAGGCAAAGGAATAATTTTCTGAATCAGTCTTAGGATCTAAAAAGGAAGGCTGGAAGTGCAGACAGGAGGCATTATGGGATCCAGAGTAAGCAGCAGGGTAAAGAAATTGATGGCTGATGGCCGCAGAGGCAAAGGCACCAACCCTGGGGCAACTGTGAGGATGTGTGTCTGAGGCAGAGGGGGAGAGACATTTTGGTAATGAGAAGTCATGAACATAGGAGCATGTTTAAGGTAAAGACCTGTCACTTAGAGGCATTAGGGGAGGTAGTGTCCTTAGAAGTCTGAATATCGTGGTAGTTTTATTTCCTCTAGATTTGTCTTAACCATCTCTGTGCCCTGATATTTTACTGCTGGGGCTACTGGCCACCCCTCACTTCCCATTACACAGCTCCATCCGAGTCTGTCCTTCCATGCCCTAAAATCCGTTTGGAAAAATCCATTATCATTCAAATTTACTTGTTCCTTTGCCCATTCCCTGGATCCCTACCAGCTGATATGTTAGTTAACAAGAGAAACAAATTCAGTTAAATATTAATTTGGGATGATAGTTTAATTTGTTATTCCAGATAACACATTTGCATTTCAGCAGAAGCTTTTAATAACAAATAGAAAAGAGCATCTAATGCAGAAACTCAAGCCAGAGACAGAAATATTTTGGTGCAGAACATTTTGGTTTTTTTTTTTTTTTTTTTTTTGCCTCTATGTCAACTGTTGGAGATAGTCACATAATTTACTTATATGTAGGGTCAAGCCTGAAGATGACCAGATGTAAGAATCATTGTTTTAAAGCTGTAACAGAATGGCAAACTTAGTCCCATTTCCAACTTTTGATGGTAAGGAAACCAGGCCTAGAAAACAAAATGAATTCCTAACCTAGTTAATAACGCAGATGGGTAGCTACTGAAACCCAGGTGTGTATCACTCAGTAGGCACTGTACCTCTTCTTACCTATAAGAAATATTCAAATTAAACCTTCTCATATAGGTAAAAGAATGTCTTACCATAAAAGACACCCTGAGATGGAGATTCTACAATCTTCTCAAATACCCTGTCCAATGTATACTAATCTTTCATGCCAGGAAATGATCCATTACAATTCAGCACAGTGCTGTGGAAAGAACTTGGGCTTGAGATGAGATATGGGTTATGATCATAGCTGTGGAAGCCAGCCTCAGAGATGCCCCTGGTGGCCTCACCTCCTCATAATCATGCCTTTGTGTAATCCCTTCCCCTTGAGTGTGGGCTGGACCTAGTGACTTGCTTAATATCATTTACAATATTAGGTTACAAAAAGACTGTGGCTCACATCTTGGGAACTTTATTTGTTCTTTCTTGGATTGCTTTCTCTGGGCGAAGCCAGATGCCATTTTGTGAGGCAGCATATGGAGAGATCCTTGTGGTGAGAGATCGAGGCCTGCCAGCACCACATGGGGGAATTTGGAAGTGGATTTCTTCTCTGTCCTCCTCCCCTCACTTGCCCCTCCAAGCCCTCAAGTGAGATTACAGCCCCAGCTGACAGCTTAGCTTGACTGCAACCTCATGGGAGCCCTTGAGCCAGAGGTATGCAGGCAAGTTGTACCCTGTTCCCAACCTACAGAAACTGTGTGATAATAAACGTTTATTGTTTCAGGCTGTTTTAGTAGCTTACTTTTGTGTTAGTCTTAGCCTTTCTGGGACTCAGTGTCTTCTCTAGTGTATGTTCAACAATTGAACCAGATGATCTTTTTCTTTTTTTTAATAACAAGGGAATTTATGGACACACATAAGTAGACTATCTAGAGATATAAAGGTAGGTTTGACCCAGAAGCTCAATGACGTCACCAAAAACACAATATTTTTCCAACTTTGTGAACCAGATAATCTTTGAGGTCACTTATATATACGAATTATCTAAATTCTTGATGTGTTAGCATAAGCCAATTCTACTAATTCTATCTTCAATAACAAGAAGATCAGTTAACCACAATTCTTCTAAAAATAACCTGTGGGGAACTTGGAGGAAGGGAGAGCGGGGACACGGGTGCGGCAGGCCCACGAGGAGGTCAGCTGCTTCTCCCAGTGGGGCCAGGTCCCTAAGATAGGGGTCGCCACAGAGGATAAGAAAATTGATAGGAAGTAGAGAGAATAAAAGAATACACAGAGACTAAGATATAGTTTATAGTTTTATATAAAGAGATCAGAATAATCACAGTGGGGGACTTAGGCGACTAGATCATTGTCTCTGTGCATGATCTAACAACATGGTTAGATTCACACAGGTTTTTATAATCACAGGTCTCAATTACTAGTTGTCAGGGTTACACATTTGCTAGGGGAACAGGATTACACAGGTAGTGGGCTAGGGTCAAAAGTCTTCTCAAGGGGCTACTATCAAGTCTTAATCTATCTAGATGAACAAACAGGTACAAAGTCTTTCAGGGGCTAGCTTCTAAGTTCTAAGAGGTAGTCATCAATTAACGGAAGTATAACAAAAGAGGTACAGTGACTCTGTATTTCTTTGATGTAGTTATTGTGGACTTAGACAGTCAGTCAGGAGTGAGCAAGAAGCCTGAATTTCTACAAACAGGTTGTTTATGACAGAGAGGCATATCTTAGAGCAAAGTACACTCATTGTCTCCGGCTCCCATCCTGCGGACTAGATATTTACCGTACCTTCCCTTCGAAGGCACAGAAAAGCCCACAGTGAGATAACCAGGGAGTCCCTTGGATTGCTTCCCTACCAGAGATTTGAGAGCTCTCCCATGATAGCAGTCGCTGATAAGTGAACCATTGAGTTCACACATTCTTTCAGGGCAAAACCCTGCAAACTCCTGTTTCTGTCTTTAATATGGCAATATTGGGCAATGCAATAAAATAATGATCTTATGAGCCACATTTCATTAATTCCGCAATTGTATTTCCCAACAACTTCTTATTCTATTTTTTCCCAGTGGAGAAGAAGGCATTATGGAGGAGATAGGTTTTCAGTTTTTTAAAAAGTATAAGATTTATAGATAGAGAAAAGAGAAAGAATTCCAAAGAGTGGGAATTACACGTGCAAAAGCAGTAACTAGCTAAACAGCCAATGATATTTGATAGTCCACAAACAAGGTCTATTGGAGTAGAGAATTAATGAGAAATAAGACCGGAAAGATAGGTTGTTAATACCTTCCTGGGTCCCTTGCATAGTTTCTCCAAGCATACAGACCCTGTCCCTTCCTGGGGGCTTATTAAATCTCATAGCTCAGTAGCTCACTAGCAAAATAATGAGTCGACCCCATTGCTGAACATTACAGGACTTAGTTCTCGTGAGTTTCTTGCTCTCCCTTACATTAATCTAATTCTTTAGCTAGACCTTGCCTGAGTTCCTGCCTCTCAGTGTTTCAGAAACAGACAAGTCTTTCATGAGATCCCAAAGAAGCCAATTCCTAATGTATCTAAGATATAAATTATCAAAGATTACAGATTTGAATACATTTGTTTATTTACACAAACCCAGACTTCAGACTTTTAAATTTAGTATGGCTGCCCAATTCCGAAACTATGGATATTGATTAATTTTATTTATTGAGTGTTCTTTTTTTAATCCATGTCTAATATTCCTCATTGCTATTGCTTTTTTATTCTGTCCAGTGGAAGCAAGTTTTCTTGTTTCTTTTGCTTAATTGCTTCAATAGTTTATGTCATTGATCATTGATGAGCTAATTTAAGAATATGGTCTCCCGTTGTTTTAGATAATTGCTCTTAACAATCTACTCCCATGCAAAACCGTGTTGACTTTTCCATTAAATGCACTGTTAATTCCAGACAAGCAAAGCAATATTCATCATCCTTGACCACTGAGCTGCCAACCTTGTCCACTGCATGAATGTGAGCAAATGAAGGCAGATTACATTAAAACCTAATAGGGTCTTTGGTTGGTTAAAGTGGATGGCTCATTTGTTTGCAAGGAACAAACATCTTCTCACACTAGGTCAAGGAAAGGGTAGTTTATTCTACAAATACCAATGATGTGGAAACTAAACATTAACTGGGGCTGAGGCAGCCCTAGGGACTGGCTCCTCAGTTTCTCTCTGTTATCTTTCTTTTAGCACCTCTGCTTTTGTCTCTGAATCTGCTCTAGGTACCCCTCTGTATCAATCAAGATTTTTCATTAGAAAAATTCTAATCCTTCAAAATTTAAGCTTTGCCTCACTATGGCCATTCCAGTCTGGATTCTTTTCATGTAATGCCTCTATGAAAATGTTGCCTTTTCTTTCTAATAGTCTCAATGCAAGAATTTCTGAAGAAGAAATTGATTGCCTTAATACCTCTTCTCACACCAGGTCATGGATTTTCAATTATAAAATATACAGCAATTTGTTGGCTTGTCAATTGACTGATTGTATTTGAATCAAGTTTACAACCATTGTCTGATAGTCTGTGATTAAGGGGCCAGGATATTACACTACCAAATTTGGTCGTTATCCACTCAGCAGTGCCTAGCTATTTCTTTTTGAAGGAGAAGTAGACTGAGAAAGCCCCAAGACCTTTCAAGTACAGGTATGCCACAATCCTTGAGAAGTAGACACATGGGAAGAGTGAAAGTCAAAGGGTTGGACTTGTACTCACCATGGGAAGAAGAGATTCTTACTTTGGAGTCACCTTTAGAAAATTGAAACAGGTAATCATTGTGTTGTACAATCTTAGAGGTGCTGGTGAGGCTCTGGATCCTAAAGTTATAGTTTATTTATTCTGAATGATTCCCAAAGATCCTTTGAAGGAATTTTCCCCTGAATAGCTCCTCTCCAGCATTCCTGGCAAGAGGTCATTCTGTTTTAGCTTGGATGCCTTCAGAGATTGGGAGCTTATTTCAGGGGGCTACTAGCCTGCTCAAAAGCACTAGCCTTCAAGGGAATATCATCTTCAGTTGTGCTCAATATTTGTTTTATTGTGAAAGGCAATAGTTCATGCGTGTTCTCAATTGCCTATGCATTCATTAAGATATAAACAAGAGAAACAGACTCCCAGAGCTAAAGCACAAAGTGAAATGTATTGATGGAGTATGAGCAGAGCCAAGCAACTAAGGCTTGAGAAAGATAGGAAACAGAGTTTCCCTGGGAATATTAGTAGTAGTTTCTAGACCTTTCCTCTAAATAATGCAAGTAATGTGACTCAGTTGCCAATAATTCCTACCCCTGTGTTTCTGAATTTAAAATTCTGAATCCCTAAGACAGAATCAACTAACCAAAAAAGATCTGTCCTTCCCTCAATAGTCTGCTACAGGACCAATTAGCAGACACATGACTTCTTGGAGTTCTCTCCTGGAAGATGTGTAGGCAATTCTGAGAGGAGTTAAGTGACCACCACAGTCAGAAATTAAAGTCCAAAAACCCTTTCATAGAGCATTCAGATATGTCAGTGATCTGGCCTAAACCTCTATTTTCAGCCTCATGTTTTACTACTTATTTGCTGTCTCCAGATCTTTATTTGAATCACACTGTATTACTTGACAGCGACTAATTATACCATTTACCATCACACTGTCACACTTTTTTTTGCCTCTGCTCATACTCTCGAGCCTCTGCTGTGTTTCCTTCTGCATAGAAAACAAATCCATCACTGTCTGATCAGCACCCCATTTTTAAATTTTAATTTCTATCAATTAATTTAAAAATATGAACTTTCCAGAGGCAACCACTTATACTTCCTTTGGCTGCTTCTTCTGATATTTATATCCATATTGCCAAATAAAATATTTATGCTTCCATTTTGCTTTTTTTCCCCAAGTCTCACATCTAATTGTTGACCTCTCAGTATGAGAGCTTCCTCCTCTACCCACACAGGCTTTCCTCCTTTCTCGAGGCTTCCAAGACAGTTTCTATGTTTAAAAGTTTTAGCTTGATAGTGACTCAATGTATATATTATTATACCATTGTAAATATTATTCACGGGTAAATCACATAGCATACATTCACTTTTTGTGCAATATTTTATTTTCCCTAGAGTTAATAATTGATTCATTTTTGGTTACTTTATTTTCTATGAACTTATCCTTAAACTAACCACAAATTCTTTACCAGAGGTATAAATCTCCCTGATATTTTTAAACATGCTGAGTAATGTATCCATTTCATCTTTTTCTTTAAAACATTCCTTCTGGAGTCTTCATTTCTTCTAGTACCATCTGGATGGACTATTTCCTAGAACTGTGGAAACTCGGTTACCCTTGGACATATCATCACCATCTTCTCGGGGATCTCCTTTCCCTCTTTCTTGTATTAGACACAGTATCTTCCTCTCTTGCTACACTCCAATAGTCACCCAAAAAAGCCTGGGTGCTAAATGTAGAGACCTTTTGTGACTGAAAATATCTTTATTCTACCCTCTCCTTTGATTATTTGGGCTACATATAGAATCTAATGTTAAAAATATTTTTTCCTCAGCAGTTTGATAGCATTGCTTCATATTATTTTACCTTCCATTTTTTACTATTATAAATTTGATGCCACTCTAATTCTGGGCATTTTGACCATTCTCTCTTTTTCCCTCTCTATCTCTTCATCTCTTTTCCTCTCTCTTATTCTCTTTCTTCCTCTCTCACCCTTGCTCATCTTTATTTCTATCTGTTTTAGATTTTAGGATCTACTCTTTCTCCACAGTGTTTTCAAATTTCTTGGTGATGTATGTTGTTGTGTGCGTCCCTTTTCTTACTCTTGTTGCCAGACACTTGATGAGCACTTGCAATCTGGAAACGTCTGCCCTTCAGTTCTAACAATTTCTCTGTATTTATTATTTTGATAATTTACTCCATGTAGATACCTTTGTTGTATCTGTCTGAAACTTCTATTTTCAATTTTGGAGGCTTTAGTATTGATCTTCTATTTTTCTATTTTTTCTTTGCTGTTATTCTACTTTCCTGGGAATTTCTCCATGATATTTCCTCAAAAGAAGGGATTAATGATGAAGTGGTATGAGGGTGTGTTTGTCTAAGATTCATAATGCATAAATTGTAAACTTTTTGCAAACAGAATGCCTCCATTAATTCTCTAAATCTTCAACTCAACATTCACAATTCAATTTTACCTTCAGTAAATCTTTGTTAATGATGCCCTTCATATTGCACTTCTCAGAGTAGCAAAATACTTAAGGATTTAGGTTATAATCAAAACCAAGACACAAACTTCCTAAAACAATGCTAATGCTGTTGAAGTTCCTGACTGTGTTGCATATTAATTAACATATGTCCACTGCATAATTAGTTAAGAAAATTAAAATGGTCTTTTGCATCATATTCTCCAAAAACCCATTCTATGAAGGGCCACCTTGTTACACAAATAAAGAAGTAAATTTAGTATTTGACGTGCTTTTCTTTTAGATGTCTTTCCATCCCTGATTGCCCAGACCATCATGCTGTGCAATCGTGGTTGCTACTGCTCCCCACATCAAGACTCTCCTCTTTGCAAGTAACTGGAGGTTGGTGATCACTACCACCAGATAATAAGTTTGCAATTTGCCAGAAGCCCTGTTTTCTAAATGCCTTAATCCAGAGGAGAGTGATTAATAGTGGCACTTGCAATCAGCTACCCTGGTGGAGGTAGATTGGAGGGGGAGGAACATTTAGAGCCTCCTGGATCACATCACGTAGGCAGGGCTGTCTCACTCCCGTACTGTAAGGAAAGCTGGATTAGAGCAAGGTACATGAAGTTACCTTCCCCCAAATCCTGCCTCTTGCTGAATATTCTGTTTTGGTGAATGGCATGGTCAAATCACTCCTAACTCTTCCTTCTCACTCACACTGTTGATCACCAAGTTCTTTAATTATACCTTCTAAATCCCTCTGGAAATTTTAATCTTTTCTCATGCCTGTTGTCATTCCTGATTTCATATCCTAATAATTCCTTTCTGAATTACTGCAGTAACTTCCTCACTATCTTTCTATCTCCACCCTTGTCCCCATTTGATTCATTCTCTCTGCTTCAATCAGTGTTATTATTACACAACGTACAACTGTGTCCACCCTCAGGGTAATTTTTTTTTTAGAGGTTACAATGATGTTTTGAGCAAAACACAGCTCTAAACCATGCCACTGAGGTTGTGTTAGGAACTAGTTTCCAGGGATTTAGTTCTATTTTATTTTATAATTTTTGGCTGTCTTTGCTCAGATTGTTTCTTCTGACTGCTGCCATTTCTCCGTCATTACCTGGCTAAATCTTACTGTTTCTTACAAACTCAGTTCACATATCTTAAACTCTGAAAGTGCTTTTCCCTACCTCTCCCTCCTGTTACTTCCCACTCTGATTAAATGTCTCTCTTCTATGCAACAATGGTCCCTCGTATGTGCCTTTGTATAGATTCTATCATTAGATTGTTTAATGTCTTTGTCCGTCTCTCAGTCTGTGGACTCTTGGGCTTTCCCCTTCACATCCCCAGAGCTTAGGACGGTTCTTGGTGCATAGTGTGTGCGTAACAAAAGTTTGTTGAATATGAAATTTAAAATAAATTTTTTTGGATTAAAGTTGGGAATTTTAATCCTCAGTTTCATTTTATAACAGCACATCTAATTCTTCACTTTGCATATACTTTAGAGGTGCATGCATATTCTGTTGGCATATATCACACACAGTGTTAAAACGCAGTCTTCACTATGTGTCATGAAGATGAAAAGGAATAATTTGACCTTTAAAGTTGATGTTAGTCTAGACTACAGCTATTAAATATCCAATTTTACCTCAACCCTTTGATGCATATTTTAGCCTACTGAATAATTAACTTTGCAGAAACACTGCATATTTTAGAAATACTCTAGAGGTATTTTAAAAGTGTATGTTTCTAATGTTTTGAGTGACTTTAGTGTCTAAAATTTATCTAAGAGCCAGAGAAATGGATCTATCAGTATTTTCCTCTCTCCCAGGTTCTAGCAGTTTTTTGTTATTGTTGGAAACAATGTGTAAATTAACATTTATAGTAGACTTTTACAGCAAAATATGGTCTCCTGTGGAGTCATTTGGACAAATATAAAGTACCCTTTATCTCAATTAGGTAAACTATCTATTTTACGCCTATTTTAAAGAAGGGAAACTCTAACTGCCTAACATGGTGAGTTTCCCAAATTTACTTATTAAAAATATTTTATTAAGAATAACCTAATAAGCCCATTAATTACTCACAGCATACACAGCTAAAGTCTTTTCTCCAATGCATTTTTTAGGTATTTGAAAACATACTGTACTTAAAATTTTCATTTAATCTCATATCAAAATTGTATTCCTACGTTATTAAAAACCTTATTAACAGAAATGTAAAATATTACACAATGCTTTCATGTGAGGATAGCACTATTTGCTTAGTGATTTCCTTTTTAGTGTGAATTTTCAGTTGTTGCTAAGTTTCTTCTGCACACACACACACACACACACACACATACAATACATATAACTGGGTCAAACCGCATTTTAAAATTGCTTCCCACAAAGATTGTACCAATCTACATTTCAAATATCTATGCGTTGGCCACTTCTAACCTTGTGTATTTTATTTTTCTTTCAATCTTTTTAAAAAAATTTACTAATTCAATTTAAATATTATTGTTTAAATGTACATTTGTTTGGTTATTAATGAAATTTAGGATTTTCTTCCAATTTTTATTATTTACATTTGTTTGAGTAGAAAAGAGAAGTGCATAAAACTTGATATTACTCTCACTGTACTAATCACTTGCCTGAGCCATTTCTTTCACTCCTTTTGATTAAAGGAATTCTATATAGCTCTCGGCTTCTGATACAGCACAGACTCCTCTTTTCCTCTTTCCCTCATCTCTCCATCTCCCGTGTTTATATTTTTAAGCTCCTTTCTCTTCTGCTTATACAACTCTCCCATTTGATTTCATCCACTCTGAGGGCTGAAGAAACCATTTATATTTTTATCTCCAACTAATTTTTCTTCCTTCTTTCTCTTGAGCTTCAAACATGGATTGCCAACTGTTTACTGAATGCCTTTATTTGGCTCTCTTAGTTATTTCAAAATTAACAAATCTAAAATTTAATCAATCCTTTTCCCCATCAAACTTGAGCAGCCCCAAGTTTGTTCATCAGATGTTTCCGTCTTTAGGTAATGGCACAACCGTCACCCAGTAGCTCAAAGCCATATGTCATCATCATTTAAACCATTATCATATTTCATCAATTATAATGCTGAAATAACTCTCAAATTCTCTTCCAACCCACGGATATCCTCCTTGTTTAAAATACTGCTGCCTGGACTATTTAAATGGTCTGCTAGCTGCAATCCTCCATTTCCAATCAATTTGCACATCGTAGTGAGAATTATATTTTTTAAATGTGTGTTTTATCATGGCACTCTCATCCTGAAGACCCTTAAGGCTTCAGCTTCCAGCCAAGATGAAGTAACAGGGACTAGATTTACCTCCAATTTAAAACAACTGAAAGTGCTGACAAAATAAATGAAACAACAACTTTCATAACATGTTTATCAAGCAATGAAAGACAGTGAAGCTTGAAAGACAGGAAATGAATTGCCCAGTTGTAGTACGGAGATTTTCTAGGCACAGGGTAAGGTACAGGAGAGGCGGTAGCTGTACCAAAAGAGAATTTCTAAAATCTGCAGAGGGTTCTCCCCGTGTATTCAGCAAAGAACTGATCTTGCATGTGAGGAAACTACACAAAGCTGTGGAAAGAATCATCTGAAGGGATTAGGATTAAAGGGAACAGCACTGGAAATACCTTATATTTTCATCAACACAGTGGAAAAACGTCATAACACATGGGCATTACACAGAACACTCAGAAGAAACTGACTTAGTGCTGAGTGATTAGGCCTAGACTAAATGTTACTCTGACCGCAGTCAATTTTAAAAGCAAGATGTGGAAATATTTTTTAAAAATGAAAATGTAACAAGGACTTTTCCAAACACAAAAAAGCTGAAAGAATTTATCACCAGCAGACAGTCCTACAGAGGAAGCTCAGAGGGAAAATGATACAAAAAGAAATGAAAAGCATTAATATGGTAACTACATGGGTAAATTCATAATATTTTTCTTATTTAAATCACATTTAAAAAATCATGAAATTTTTAAACAAAATAATAATATAGAGTGACATTAAAAACTATATAGAAGTAAAATGATGAAATATTGGCACAGAACCCAGAAGGGAAAAATGAAATAACACCACTGTAGGGATTTAGAGCTATTATATAATATCACTTAAAAACAGACCTTGCTAAGTTGAAGCAGTTTATTATAAACTCTAATATACCCATTAAAATAACAAGACAAAGAGTCATAGTCAATAAGCTGAAAAAAGGGACATAAAATGAAATCATAAGTAATACTCGACCCAGAAAGGGGATTAAAAAGAAGAAAAATAAATGACAGCAGAGATGGAACAAATAAAAAATGAAAAACAAAATGGTAGATTTGACCTGAATCATATCCAAAGTCACATAAATATAAATGTTCTAAACACTTCAATTAAAAGGCAAAGATTGTCAGATTGAATAAAAAACACTCAATTATAAGCTGTCTATTAAAAGCTTGATTTAAACATAAAAGACACAAATAGAATGAAAGTAAAACAATGGTAAAAGACAAAACATGGTAAAATTAATCAAAATAAAGCTAGAGTGACAATATTAACAACAGACAAAGTAGATTTCAGAGCAAAGGACATTACTAAGGTTAAAGAAGTTCATTTCATAATGATAAAGAGGTCAACTGGTCAAGAGGACATAAAAACTTTATGCTTATATACTAATAACATGAAGCAAAACTGATGAAATTGCAAAGAGAAATACACAATTTGTCACAGTTCCACAATTTTAGTTGTAGATTTCAACACCACTCTCTCACTATTGATACAACAAAAATCATAAAATTGTAAAGATATAGAAGATTTTAGCAGATAACTGGAGATAGTTGACATTTATAGAACAAGCACATCAGAATACCTTTTATTTTTAAGTACACATGTAATATTTACCAAGATAGACTTTATATAGGGCCATAAAGCAAGTCTCCGTCAATTTAAAATAACTTAAGTCATAAAATACGTTCTCTGACCAAAAAAGAATAGATTAGAAATCAACAATAAAAAGATATCTGAAAAATACACCAAATATTTTGAAACTCCCAAAAAAATCAAAAGGGAAAATAGAAAATATTTTGAGCAGAATTAAAATGAAATAAAATATCAGAATTTATGAGATATAGCTAACGCAGTAATTTATAAGACAAAATCTCTATAATAGAAAAGGAAAATTTCAAATCAATCATCCCAGCTTTCTCCTTAAATAACTAGAAAAAGTAGAGCAAATGAAATGCAAAGTAAGCAGAAGAAAGAAATGAAAATCAGAATGCAATTCAATGAAATAGAAAATGGAAACAACAGAGAAAAATCAATAAAACCAAAAGCTAGCTCTTTAAGATTAATACAACTAGTAAAACTCATCTATACTGGTCAAAAATAAAAAAGAGAGAGAGAGAAAAGAGAGAAAAGACGTATATTACCAGTATTAGGAAGGAGAAAAGGACAACCACTGCATAGTCTACAGATATTAAATAATAATAATAATGGAATATTATGACAAACCTTAGATCAAAAAAGAAACAATTTAGATGATAGGTACAAATTTCTTGAATGACACAACTAGCAAATCAACCTCAAGAAGAAATAGATAACTGAAACATCCTATATGCAGTTGATCCTTGAACAACACGGGTTTGAACTGCACAGGTGCACTCATATGCAGATTTTTTTCAATTAATATGTTGGAAAATGGTTTGAAGATTTTGGACAATTTGGAAAAACTTGCAGATGAACTGCATAGCCTAGAATATTAAAATATGCTTCCTGGCTCTATTTAACATGCTCAATATTTTCTCTTTCTCTTCTTCAACATATGAAATGTTTAAATATACTTTCCTATTAATTACATTGGGCAGCTTTTTTCTGGCCTTGGATAGTTTCCTCACAAAGTTGTACTTTTAGGATCTCAACTGAGTACATTAGGAGGACCTTGTGCCTATCTCTGAACTGATCTCTCTGTGCAAACTTCTCATCTCCAGTACTCTGCTCTGTGAGCCAGTTGCTTTGGCTTATTCACACTTCCGACTCCTGTCTCCTCAACTCTGGCAGTCTGCCTTGGTTTCCCCTCCCTGCAATCAGGCCTAAAAACTATCTCAAGATATTAATCTGGGTATACTATAGGGTTCATCTCATTTGTTTTGCCTCTCTCAAGGCTAACTATCTCTTGTTGCCTGATATCAAAAGTCTTGAGAGCCGTTGTTTCATATGGTTTGTTCAGTTCATTTAGCTATTTCAGCTGGGAGGTAAGTTAAGTCCTGGGTGTTTCATCTTGGCCAGAAGCAAAGTCACTCCTTCTGAAGTTTTATTATTTTATCTCCTTAGATTTGTTTTTATTTTAGACCAACTAACTGAATAGCCCATTTTGTCTCTTCCATCTTCCTTAAGCAATAGTCTTTTAGAGAGCAATGTTTTCTCTCCCCAAGACATGGTCCCATATATGATGTATCAAAGATGGAGGAGACTGTGAATATTGCTTAGTTATATTTTGCACTGGAATCACATATTCAATGCAATTCAAAATATAGCATTCTGTGTTTTAAGTTCTATGATTCTAGTAATTAAAAAGAGAGAAAAAAGATTAATTAAAGATGTTTCCTTGTAGAAGTTACTTCCAAATTAATATGAAAAATATAGAATCACATAGAAAGACACATAAATAAGACAGGATGCATCATTATGAAGTTATAGAAGTTGTACTAATGGGTTTCTTAAGAAGGACAAATCATATCTCCTTGTAGGAGAATCAAGAAAGCCATTTCAAAAACTTCCACTTCCAAACCATAGTAGAGTCCATAAAAAAAAAACCAACACTTTCACAAATTCCTACCACTACATTACTAACCTGCCTATATCTGTGTCCATATAGTCTGCCTTCTCTTCTATTGCTGTGAATGACTGATCTCTCAGTGACCTGAAGAAATTACAAACTCTCGTATTTGTATATTAGATCACAATCGCTTTTTCTATTCATGGACATTGCTCCAGATAGTCTCCTTTTAATCTCCTGCGTCAAGATTTTGTTCATTGCTGCTGTATCCTTTTCATTAGTTTACAGACCTGCTTCTGTTACCCTCATCTTAAAAAAAGAAAAAAACACACCTCTTGACGATAAATCCTTTTTCATCTACCACTGCACTTCTCACCTTCCTCATGCGGACTAACTCTTTACTTCCTCTGATTTCTTTTCAAGACACTCTTGATTTTCACTCTAATCTGGCTTTCAACCTCTACAGCTTTACCAAAACTTCTACTATCAAGGTCACAAAACATCTCTGTTTTGCTAATTCTAAGTTCTTGGTTCTCATCTTCCATAAACTATTTCACATAATTGATCACTGATCTCCTCAAGGAATAAAAACAAAAACAAACAAAAAAAATGTTGTTTGTCCACCAAGACACTATTGTACCGATTTCTTCTTTTCATTTTGGGTAATTTTTAAATCTGCATTGCTGGTTTCTCCTTACTCCCAAACTTTTAATGCCAAAGCCTTGGTTTTTAGTCACTACTCTTTCTATAATCATTTTCACAATGATCTCAGTCATTATCATGATATTAAATTTTTTTTGCTGTGACTCCCAATGTATATTTTAATCCTAGTACATTCACCTGACTTCTTGCACTATCTCTTTAATAAGCACCCATAATATATTTTATAATATAAATCACAAGGAAATATATAAACAATAAAACATTAAAATTTTTAGCTTTCCCTTATATTAGTTATGTAGAATTATATGTATACATTTTACATATTTACATACATAAAGAGAGAGTCTATAGCTGAATGAGTAATTCTTCCAATTAGATGTTTGTGCCTGGCTGTCAGTTATTTCTATTTGTTTTTAAGCAATTAAGGCAACAACTTGAATCAGCTGAATCTGCTTCCAGGCCGTATTGCCTCTATAGATTTTTAAAATATACAACTTGTCGGCTGGGCATGGTGGCTCACTCCTGTAATCCTAACACTCTGGGAGGCCAAGGCGGGCAGATAGCTTGAGGTTGGGTGTTCGAAACCAGCCTGAGCAAGAGCGAGACCCTGTCTCTACTAAAAATAGAAAGAAATTAATTGGCCAACTAAAAATATATACATAGAAAAAATTAGCTGGGCATGGTGGTGCATACCTGTAGTCCCAGCTACTTGGGAGACTAAGTCAGGAGGATTGCTTGAGCCCAGGAATTTGAGGTTGCTGTGAACTAGGCTGATGCCATGGCACTCTAGCCTGGGCAACAGAGTAAGACTCTGTCTCAAAAAAAATATATATATATATATACACTTTGCTTTATTTTTATAAGATTCAGATAAAGCACATTGCTTATGCTCTTTTTCTGTTTCTTGTTTGCTTTATTTAAAACGTTAGCTGAAAATACATCTTTATTATTAACCTTCATTTCCAAATTTCTCTCTTTCTTTATAATTTCTTTCTACATTTAACTTTGCCATACTGTTGGGAAAGTGACAGCATAAATCACTTATGGAATAAGCCTACTACAAATGATGACATGTACAATGGTATTTTTAAGTAGAATTTGTAACCGTGATGGCAAATTTAAAACCCTGGCAACTTGAGTGGGTTCTTTTTTCTTGGTTTTGCAAGCAATAATGCCTTTCCCTTTCATTCCAAATTTCTATTACTGATAAAAATATTAACCCAAAATAAACCTAAGTAAAATGTATCATGAAGGATCAGTATTCATTGAGTATCCTAGAGGAGAGAGCAAATAATAAACCAGCCAAATAAATGAATTTATATAATAGAATGTTGCATTATAATATGTCATAAGAAGATTAAAGCAAAAAAAGCAAATGGGAATTATTTTAAGGAGGGGGACAATTTGAGTTGTTATCAAGGATGGCCTTAGGTGCTTCTTAGCCTAAAGAAGCAAGGGAGTGAGCCATGTAGCTATCTGTGGATGCAATGAACAATGAGAGGGAACGGTAAGTCTGAGGGTGCTTGCCTGGCATGTTTGGAGGACAGCAGGGGCCTATGTGGTTGGAGATGAGTAACTTAGAGAAAATAGTAGGAGATGAGGGCACAGAAGGAAGGGGCCGAGGGAGGGAACAGATTATGCAAGCCTCTCAGGCCTTAGCAAGAATTTGTACTTTTTCTCATACTCAGTTGGAAATCTGTTTGGAGGACAGGTTGTGTTGGAGAAATATGATTGAGAAATTAATGAAATATGGCTCATAAGGTCCTTATTTTATTGCATCGCCCAATATTGCTATATTAAAGACAGAAACAGGAGTTTGCAGGGCTTTGCTCTGAAAAAAATATATAAACTCATTAATTCTTTTATCAAGGGCTGTCTGCCTTGGGAGGGTTCTCAAGGCTCCAATAAGGATGTTTTCCAAGAGACTTCCTGGGTTATCTCGTCTGTAGAGCTTCCCTGTTTCTTAAAGGGCAAGACAGGGTAAATATGTGGCTCCCAGGATGGGAGCCAGAGACAATAAGTGCCCTTTGCCCAGAGACCCACCCCTGTGGTTATAAACAACCTGTTCTGTAAAAAATAGCTTCCTGCTCTCTCCTGACTATCTGCCTTAAGTCCACAATAATTAGATCAAAAAAATATAGAGCCACTATACCTTTTGGTTATACCTCTGTTAATTGATAACTACCTCTTAAAACTTAAAAGTTAGTCCTTAAATGACTTTATACCTGTTTGTTCACCTAGATAGATTAAAATGTGTCAAAAGCCCATTAAAAAGACTTTTAACCCTAACCCACTACCTGTTATTATCTGTTACCCATAACAACTGCATATACAAATGTGTTACCCTGACAACTGATAATTGATATCTGTGATTATAAAAACCTATATAAATCTAACCATAATGCTAGACCATTCACAAAGATATGTCCGGACTCGTAAATACCCCCGCTGATTATTCTAATCTTTTTATATAAAACTATAAACTATACCTCAATCTCTACATATTCTTTTATTCTCTCTATTTCCTATCAATTTCCTTATCCTCTGTGGCAACCCCTGTCTAAGGGACCTGGCTTTGCAGGAAAAAATAGCTAATCTCCTCATGGCCCTGCCTCCCTATAAGGTTGTTGAGCAGAGGAAAGGTGTTATCATATTTAGATTTGAACAAGATCGTTGGATTTATATTGAGAACAGACTATAGGCAATCAAGAATATGTAATATTTTGGTGAGATATTGTTATGATTTGGACTAAAATGCTAGCAGTGGGGATGGTGAAAAATGATTCTGAATATGCTGATGCATTTGACATAGGGCATGAGAGAAAGGGAGGATTTAAGGCTGACCCCGAGGATGAATCCTGTATAACTAGAAGAATGGAGTTGTCATTTGCTGAGATAGAAAAAGAAATCAATTTTGGCCATGTTACATTTGAGGCTATGTTACATCCGTGGAAAAAGAAGAAGAGACAGATTCCTTGGACAAATATATAGACAGGGATGAAACTGTAATACTGGGAATGTGTGGAAGTTTTCTCCTATTTTTACTATTTGCATAGTAAAATTGGAAGGGAGGTATCAACTGAGCAGGCAATGGGGGAGAGATGTTGGGATTTGAGAGAAAAGAAAGTATAAAATAGTTATTAATCTCTAAGAAAGTGGGAGAATAAATGGACTACAGAAATGTAGTAGACATCAATCAAATAGGTTGTTATTTGGATTCAACTTTTGGTTTACAAAAGTGCATAGAGCAAAGTGGGAAAGGGGCAAAAGAGTAGAGGCTGTAAACAAGGAGTGATTATAATGACCCAACCATGACATCTTAGTGAGATATGGAGGGAAAAGCAAACTTGAGGGGGGAAGGGACAGTGAAACATTGATAGGATAAATAGATTTTATGTTCCTCGTTGTGTTGAAGGTTAAAAAATTTGATGTTTGAAATTGAGCTTATCGAGAGGTTTCAACTACTGACAGTTACATAGTA
This sequence comes from Lepilemur ruficaudatus, assembly GCA_963574885.1. Classification (NCBI taxonomy): domain Eukaryota; kingdom Metazoa; phylum Chordata; class Mammalia; order Primates; family Lepilemuridae; genus Lepilemur; species Lepilemur ruficaudatus. Next base: position 52,299 of record CAUYRT010028748.1, read on the forward strand.
ATAGAATGTGTCCTTGGGTAGGAGGTGCTGAGGTGAGCTGATGGACAATATTATAAGAGAATTGGTCTAGAGACTGAAATTGATATGGATGATTTCCATAGATACCAGCAGAGGTTCTAGAAGTTGCCACTGCCCTGTGCTATGCTTTAAATATATGTATCCCCCAAAATTTGTCTTTTGGAACCTAAGACCTAATGTGATAGTATTAAGAGATAGGGCCTTTAGCAGGTGATTAACTCATGAGGGCAGAACCCTTGTGAAGGGATTAGTGCCCTCATAGAAGGGCTGGAGGAAATTCGCTGTATCTGTTTTCGCTTCCATCTCTCCTCCCATATGAGGATGCAGCATTTGTCTCATTTGCTGTTTGCATCCCTTCCTCCACGTGAGGACTCAGCAAGAAGGCTCACTAGACTCAAATGCCAATGCCTCAGTGTTGGACTTTCCAGCCTCCAGAACTGCGATAAATAATTTTCCATTGTTTATGAAGTACCCTTTTATTCCTGTTTGCATATGTCACCGCAAGAAGCCCAGGATTCTCCAGTTATCCACCGTCCTTCAGACTGCAATTCCCATATGGCCTCTGTACACTCCTTTTACTGGCACCTTCCATGTTTACCCATCTTCTGAATGCCTTTCCCTGCACTCCCTCAATCTCAGGATCCACCCTCAGCAATATTTCCCACATAGTCAACATCTTCTTTACTTTCTTTCTGTAACTTAAACATGCCTCTCCCCTGAGGACTGCTTCCACTTTGGTCGTCTCTCAGTGGTAGATTTTTTTTTCTCCTATACCCCTTTCACCTCTAGACCTGGAGGTGGGGGTTCTCCATTAGCTCATCCACCTCATTCTCCTGCCCTTCTCCTTATATCATATCAGCTTTGGCTCCATGTCATTAAATAATACCATCTACAAACCTTCCTTGTTTTAGTGATCTGCTGCTCCCACATAGCTCTCTCTTATTTTTCAAAGGTTTTGGCTACATGCCCCCTTCCAATCACATTATCAAGCACTGTTGCTATCAAAATCCTTGATAGCTTAAATATTCTTCAGTAATAGGGTCAGTATTACATTAGACTGCCATTGGCCTGAGGTGGTGGAGGTGCTGTCACCCTAGAAAGTCAGAAAAGAGACTAGATACCATCTCAAGACATTCTTTACATCCCAAAAAATATGACCTGGTAGGCTGAGAAAAAGAAAGATAAAGGATCCTCACCAATTATGTATTAAAGATTTATGATAGTGGTTCTCAACTGTGGGCAATTTTGGCCCCTAGGAAACATTTGGCAACGTCTAGAGACATTTTTGGTCATCACAACTTGGGGTGGGGAGGGTGGGCTACTGGCACCTCGGAGTAGAGGGCAGGGATGCTACGAAATATCCTGCAATGCACAGGGCACACCACCACAACAAAGAATTATCCAGCCCAAAATATCTGTAGTGCTAGTTGAGAAATTTTGGTTTATGGTGATGAGTGCTCATCATTTGAAGATTTTCAATCAGGAAAATGTCTCTTCGGGATACCAGCAGATTTTATATAGAGTAGAAATACAGCAAAAATTTTTTTTAAAAAAACACTAAAACCTCTGAAGGATTAAAGGATTTTTGAAATATAAAAATATGAAGTTCATACTTTTAGAGCCTCCAGGTTGTTTTAAATTCCCTCCCTCATGAGTACAGAAAGTCTAGCTAGTTGTTTTATCTTAAGTTGAAATGTGGCTTAGTTCGTGATTTCAAGTTACCAGTTTTTCTTCATAGCCTAAGGAGCTTTTTACTTAGACTGTTTTCTCCTAGGCTTGCATTCAGAAGAAAAATATTTTCAAATTAAATGTGATGTCGTTGGGACAAAGAACCATTCTCCTGTTGGCAAATTAGGACTCTGGCCTCATCTTTTGAGTTGCTTTATTGATCCATGGCATTACTCGACAGAGTGACTGGCTTGAGTTCACTGTCACTCCTTTATTCTTTTATTCCCATCCACTCAGCATCCATTCAGCATCCATTCATCCATTTATTTAAAAAGGATTTATTAAATTCCTACTACGTGCTGAGCAATGCATTAGCATTGGGGATATTAGGATACATAAGAAAAAGTCCCTGACTTCAAATTTCTTTCACTATGGTGGAGGAAAAACACAGAAATTATGATTTAGTAAATTACATTTAATAAATTAATAAATTGAGATAATAAATAATAAGAAGTGCTATAATACCACACAGAAAGGAGTGACTTACAATTCTGTGTAATGTTGGAAAGCAATTTCAGAAGATTTACAAGATCAAATGATACCTGAGTTAAAATTTATGAATAAAAGGAAAGAGAAATTTGGCATTTTGAGGAAGTCCATCTTGTGCAAGGCACTTTATTATCTTTTTCTCCGTTAATGCTTACAATAACCCTTCATGATACATTTATTATCCACGTTTTCCACATGAGGAAACAGAAGCTTAGATAAATTCGTCAAGGTTATCATGGAAATAAATAGTAGAACTGATATCTGGATCCACATCTAACTCCCCATACCCATCTTCTTTCCAATAAGCCAAAAGGACGGGACAGATTTGAATACTGAGGCTATAATGTACTCACATTTTACCAGGTTCACCAGACTTTTCTTTCTCATTTAACCCATCTTACCTATTGCTCCTAGAACATCTGATTCCCTCGCTATTGCCATCTATAGCTGCCCTGACCCAAAATGACCCTATCAAGAGGCCGGGCTGAGTCCATGAGATTATCTCTCAAGAATATGGACAACAAGACTGTCCTCAAAAAGATGGTGTACATGTGGTGAGGGCCTGCTGCTCTGCTAGGTCACCCCATGGTGGGGCTGAAGTGGACTGGAAAGAAGGAAATGAGCCAATGTGGTACATGAGCCAACATGCTGTAGGATCAGAAGCCTCCGTTTAGAGGAAGCTGTCAGAGGAACAAGAGAGAGAAGCAGCAAGAAGCTTCTGAAGAATGAAAGACATTGAGGCAGCAGTAGCTATAGTTCTTGAAGGAAATTTTCTATTTCCCATTAAGCCTGGCTGTACTTACAATACAGCCTACAATGTACCCTTCTTCCCACCACCACTACCACACTTGCAAAGGTTGAACTGGAGCTAAAGTTTGATTAGATTGCTTCTAGTAAAAAGATATTTGAATTGGAATGATAGTAGCAAAAATACAGAGCTATATGACAATAAGAAACAAGAACTTTAGAATCCCTGGAGCAGAGTGGGTTCCTAGTGTACCCTGCAAACTTGAAGAGGGAGGAGAGTGGAGTGAGACCATGAAGTGTCTTTTATGTTGGGCCAAGGATTTAGACCTTATTTTAAAAGCCTTTGGGAGATTTAAAATACTTTAAAGCAGCTCCTTAAACTAGAATGTTTGGTTTATTTATCCCTGTATCAACAGCACCTGGCTGAGAGACTCTTGTGTACAGTTTATGTTTAATAAAAAATTGTTATATCAATGAAAAAATTAAATCAGAGAAATTAATCATTGAGTTCAGTTCTGTATCACCATGATGATAAGTAAAACCATGACTGGTAAGAAAGAGCTTTGAGGATAGGGTGAATATTAAAGGACAACTGGGAATAAGCCGGCAGTGAAACATGGAAGTGGTCCCTCCAGCTATGACATGAAAGCGTGAGGCAGCACGGGAGCTGCAGGCAGTGACGGGCACCATGGTATAATTTTAAAGAGTAAAGAAGTGTGGAAACACGTGAGGAATGAGAGATCAGTATGGCACTGTTTAAGAAAACCTTATATGACCTGCTAACAATCAACATTAATGTTCTATAGTTTACAAGCAACCACTGAAGGATTTTCCATGGATTAATTCATTCAGGCCTCACAACATATATTTATTGAGAAAAAACTATATTCCAGATATTATTCTTGGTGCAGTGAATGCAGTAGTGAATGAAATAGTATAGAAAAATTCCTTGGGGAATGTACATTATGTTGGGAGTAGACTGATAGTAGACATAATAAATAAGCAAATGTATACAATGGATTATGGAAAAGGAGTTAAGCTTGGCAAGGAAAATTAAGAGTGCTGGTAAGAAGTGTGCTATAGTTTTAATAGAGTGGTCAGTGTAGACCTCACTGAGTAGGTGATATTTGAGCAGAGACTTGAAGGAGGTGAAGAAGTGAACCTGACAAATACCTAGTGAAATAACACGCCAGGAAGGGATTTTCTCCAGCCACTACTACAAATGGCATGAGACAAGAGAATGTCTAGCAAGTCAGGAAAATCCAGGAGAAATGTAAGGAAAGAGTAGAATGAATGAGATGCAGAGATGAAAAAGATAAGGTCAGAGAAGGACTATGACACCAGATCATGGAGGGCTGTATGATCAGGTATGCATTTTTAGGGCAGTTATTCTGTCAGGTATGCTGAAGATATATTTTAGAGGGGTAAACTACTTAGGATAATTTTGGTTCTAAGTAACAGAAATTATAACAAGAAAACACATTAGATCATATTATAGGATATGAAGACAAGGAGTTTACAACAGGTTAGACGCTAAAGAAGAAAATATCAACAAATGTGAAGATGCACCAGTAGACTATTCAAAATAAATCACAGAAAGGAAAAGAAAAATCAGAGCAGCATTAACCTGGGCTAACATACATTTGAGTCCAAGAAAGATGGAAAAAGAGGGGAAAAATCAGAAAATAACGGACAGTTTTTTAAATTCAATTAAAACTATAAATCCAAAACTCAAGAATCTCAGCCAACCCCTAGAATTATAAAGAAAACCACACCAAGGCTTATCATAATTAAATGGCTAAAAACTGGTGATAAAGAGAAAATCTTAAAAGAAGCCAAAGAAAAAGACAATTGTATACAATGGAACAAAGTCAAGAATTACTATAGGCTTGATGTCAGAAACCATGCAAGCCAGAAAATGACGGAAAGATATCTTTAAAGTATCAAAGGGAAAAATAAAGTCAACCTAGAAATCTCTACTAAGCAAAAATAGTTTTTACAGCTAAATGTGAAATAAAGACTCTTTTAAACAAACAATATCTGAGAAAATTCATCTGGACTAGACTGACACTATAAAAAAGATTAAAGGAAATTCTCCCAGCAGAAGGAAAATTATACCAGATAGAAATGTGGATCTACACAAATGAATGAAGATTGCCAGATGTGGTAAATACGTAGGTAAGTATAAAACACATTTTCCCCCAAAATATCAATTCTTTGTCCATTTGACATCATCTCCACACAGCTACCACTCTGCTAGTCTCCAGCACAAAACCACCACAATCTCTCAATTTTTTATCTAGATTTCTACATGAGCCTCCAAACTAGTCTCCCTGGTTCTTCCCGTACTCAAATACAGTCTATTCTCAACACAGCACTCAGACTTTTAAAATCTGTCTTACAGATGAGATCACCTCTTTGCTCAGAATGCTCCAATGGCTTCTCAGCTCATTTTCAGTAAAAGATAAAGTCTTTGCAATAATTATGAGGCCCTATAACACTGGCTCTCCCATTACTCCTCTCCTTACCTCCAAGACCTAATCTTAGAGTCCCATCTCCCTCGTTCATTCTATCCAGCAACACTGGCCTCTTTGCTAGTAATTGACACCAGGCATTGTCCTACCTCAGAGTCTTTACCCTTATTCTTCTCTCTACCAAAACACTCTTCTCCAACACATCTGCATAGCCACTCCCTCGTCTCCTCTGGTTTTTGTGCAATGTCACCTCAGGAAAGACTTTCTTATCCATACTTCAAAATCACATATCCCCACTCTCAACATTTCCTCTCTTCTTCCATGCTTCATTGTTAATACAGCATTTGTTACCATTTGACATACTGTATGTTTTCTTATTTTGTTTATTGTCTATCTCTTCTACTGAAACAGAAGCTCCACGATGACTCAAGTGTATTCTCTGTGGAATTTTCATTGATACCTCCCAGAACAGTTGAACCCTCCCTGACTTCCCATGCAGACCACAGTGTATGAGCATTCCGATTGACTGTACCCTTGCTAGCACTTGGCCTTGTCAGTCTTTTTCTCTTTGGTCATTTTGATGGAGGGAGTGGATTCACTCTCCAAAAGATGGAGGGCCTTGTTTCTAGAAAAAGGAATGTATGCTATGGGACAAAAAGCATCAAATAAGAGTAAATACCACTATGCACTGAACTTACAAAAGTAAAACTATGGAATGAGCTCAATTCTATTCCAAACCTCTCTAGGTTAAGCATTCAACTGAAGGACAAATATATAAAAATGTAGAAAATGTCAATGAACTTATGACATGTGCTGACTTTTTTCTCTTGTTCTTCAGTAGGCACTGACAAGAGATCCTTGTCAGGCAGACAGTTGTTGATTTCATGCTTTTGACAAGTCTGAGAGATTTTCGAGTACAATTATTTAAATTGCCATTAAATTCATTACAGCAAATTTTAAGCAGCAGCCTTATGTGTCAAGAACTCCTTATGAATTTTTTAATGCAAGTAAAATTTAAATACAGAAAATAGCACCGATCATAAAAGTACAGCTCAATGAATGTTCACAGATTGAGTACACCAATGCAGACGTTGCCCAGATCCAGAAGCAAAACATTGCAAGCATTAAGGAGTCTCCTTTATGTCCCCTTCTACTCACTGTCTATTCTCAAGGATAACCGCTATTCAGCCTTCCTCCTGATTAGCTCTGCCTATTTTTTTTTTTTTTTTTTTTTTACTTTATATAAGTGGGATCACATTGTATTTATTATTTTGGTGTCAGGCTTCTTTTGTTCAGTGCTGTATTTGTGAGACGCATCCATGCAATCCATGTTGTCGATTGTGCTTGTAGGCAACTGCTGTGTAGTAGTCAACAATTCCTTTATCCGTTGTAATATTAGTGGGCATTTGAGGATTTCCAGTTTGGGGCTATTTTATTGCTGTTATAATAACATTCTAGGGCTTGTCTTTTGGTGAAGATACACAGGGACAGTTTTTTTGGATATATACCAAAAAGTAGCATTGTTAGCATATGGATACACGTGTATTTAACTTTAGAAGATACTGCCAGTGTTCCAGTTTTATTTCTTAAAATAAATAGTGCTATAGATTAGAGAAAGCAAAATATTTTACTGTGTGGTTATTGCAAGGATATAGGTAAGCTGCTGATATATGCAAATTCATTTTTTTTTTAAACTATGCACCATAACAAACTCTCTTATGAGTTTCTTTTCTCTCAGGGATCATGATGTTGTACTGCCTATTGCCCAATATCTGTTTCATATATTGTTTCCAGTTTTCTAGCTATTTACAGTAGGAGAGCAAAGCCAACCAACCACAGCTGGAAAAAATGTCCCTTTCTTAATTTTGTCTTTATTTTCTCTCAACATGTTTTGAAGATTTCCATGCAGAGGTCTTGTGTGGAATTTATTTATTCCCAGGTATCTGATGCTTTTTAATATTATTATAAATTGTATCTTTTAAAATATTTCACTTTAATTTTTTGCTAGTTTATAGAAATACAGTTGATTTTCATTTATTAACCTAGTCTCTAGCAACCTTGTTAAATTTAATTATTAATTTTAATCTGAAGATTATTTTTTATTACCTTAGTACATTCATGTTCTGTACAACTAATGACAGTTTTATTTCTTCCTTTCAAATCTTTGTGTTTCTTACTTCATTTCTTACATTATTACACTGGCTGAAATATCTAGTATAATATTACATAGGACTGCTGGTGAAGAGTGAGAATCCTTGTTTTAGTCCTACTCTCTGGGGAAAGCATTGAATATTTCATTGTTAAGATCTTTTCTCTAAAATAAAATTTGAAAAAAGATATTTTATCTAAGTTGTTTTGTAGATATTATTTATAAAATTAAGAAAGTTCCCTCGTATTCCTAGTTTGTTAAGAGGTAGTTTTTTCCATCATAAGGTTGAAGTTTTCAATGCTTTTTCTGCATTAATTGATTTTTATTCTTTATTTTTCTTAATGTGATGTATTTACTTTAAAATGCTAAAACACATTTGCAAACCTGAAATAAACTGCACTTGTAATAGGATACTGCTCATTTTATATATTGCCAAATTTTAGTTGCTAACATTTTGTCATGAACTTTTCTACGTTCTTGAGAAATATTGATCCCTAATATTTCTGCCTTGAAATGTCATTGTTGACTTTGGAAACAAGGTGTTTTTTCTGTCTTAAAAAAGAATTAGGAAGAATCCTTTGTCTATCCTCTGGAAAAATCTATACTTGATTGGTTATTTAAGAGAACCTAAGAACAAAGACATATAGAACTGTCTTTTTACACCCCCAGGAAGGATTTTAGTAGGAGATTTATTTTCTTTATTAAATGTAGGAATATTGGATTTTTAATGTTTTTTAGCGCTGTAAGATGTGGTTCTAAAGAAATTTATCCATCAAATCCAAATAGTTAAGTTTATTAATATAAAATTATCCCTAATATTTCCTTATCTTTTTGAAATCTGTACAACATATAGTGCTGTCATTTTTGCACTATTAATATTGGTTATTTGCAGTTTGGGGGTTTGTCAGTATTATGAATATTTTTCAAAGACCTAAATTTTGCTTTCTTGAATTTTCTATATTGTATTCATAATTCATTAATTTTTTTTACTGTTATATTTTTTATTCTACTTTCTTTGAGCTCAATTTGTTCTGTCCTATTTCTAAGTTCTTGAACTGGAAGTCTAAGTTACTGATTTTCAGCCTTTCTTCTTTTCTAACATATGAATGAAGGCTATGAAGTTTCCATATCTTTTAGGTAAAAATGTTTTTGAAATTCTGTTTTGGTCTCTTATTGATTTTTACCATTGAACTATTTGAAAGTCCATTGCTGCCCTCTGGGCCATTGGGTTTTCCTAATTATCTTTTCTTATTAAATATTGACTTATCCCCCTGTGGTCATAGACTATACTGTTTGTGATCTTCTACATTTACTGATCTTTTTTTGTTTGTATTGTTTTGTTTTATGACACAGTCTATGGTGTGTTCCAAGTATACTAGAAAATAGTATAATTATGGTGAGAAGAAACAATATTCTATTGCTCTAAATATCAATTAGATTGAGTTTATAATTGTTCTTTGCAGGTGTTCTAAATCCTTACTGATTATTTTTATGTTTGTTTTATCAGCAATCAAGAGAAGTATGCTAAAGTCTTCCACTAGGTTTTGGAATTATCTACTCCTTGTTTTAGTTTTGTCAGACCTTGTATTGTATGTTGTGAAGCTATTAAGGACAAACAGTTGTCATAGATTCCATTACATTGAGCCCCCTTGATATTACTGTTTATTCCTAGCAATGTTTAAAATATCCTTTCCTATTAGTATAGCTACCTCAGCTTTCCATAATTAGTGTGTGTGCAGTATATCTTTCCCGTCTTTTTAGTTTCAACTAAACTCTTATAAGGAGCATAGAAATGGTTTTTGTTATGTTTTTGCTTTTAATCCAACCTGATGGTTTTAGTCATTTCATTGGAGTGTTTATTTCATTTATATTGAATATAATTACAGAAATAGTTGGGTTCTATTTTCCCTTTCTTCTATATATTTGGTTAATCAAGTATGTATTTTCTTATTATCTCATTTTTCTTCTAAAGACATGTTGGTTATATTCAATTCATGGTTTAGAGATTAAATATGCATCCTTGACTTTTTACAACTTAATACAAATTACAACTTTTAACACTTCCCCTATACTTCTAGAGCTTTAGAATCGTTTAAACCCATTTACCCCTTCCACCTGTTATATTATTTCTCTTGCATTTTCAGTTTTTGCTTTTCTGAAAATGTCTTTATTTCACTCTTACATTTGGAAGATGTTTTTACTGGGTGTAGAATTCTAGGTGGCAGTTTTTCTTTTACTTTCAGCATCATAAAACTGCTATTACATTGTCTTATGACTCCCATTGTTTTATTAATAGCTGAGAAGTCAGCTGTAAATTCCATTATCGCTTCAATAAAGGTTTTTCAAGGACCAAGGAGAAACTTCCCCTTTGCCCTCTGAATGTTCGCAAGAAAACTCACAAAAGGCAGATTAATTGATAAAAGGCATACAAATTTATTAATTTGCACATGGGAAAGGGCCATAGAGTGGTTACTGCCAACTCCTAATGGGGTACAGAAGCTTATATATCGTCTTCAGTTTACAGAAGAATAGGGGTTGGGATTGCTGCAAAACAGGTATGGTGGCAAGACAGGTTATAAGAGGAGAAGAAGAGGAGGCCTGGCTAGCAAAGGAGTCCTTGTGATGTAGATGAAACCTCACAGACAGCATCCCTCAGAGAAAATAGATGGCAAATATTTCTTTCAGAACTTTAGAAGTGTCGGTCTCTCAGTTAATCTTTCCTAGACAAGGGAAGGCCTCAGTGAAAACCTGGCTGCATCAATGCAGATTCTCTACAGATACAAATCTCCCCCAAACAAGAAGCTTTGCAGGGATACTTCTATTCGCTGGCTCTCTGAATAACCATCTCAAAATGTGTCAGAGAAATGTATTTTGGGGCAAAATATTTAGATTTTCTTTTATTTTATGTCTTATTTCTTTGGCTATTTTTTAAAAATGTTTTTGTCCTTAATGTTCAGCAGTTTTACCATGATGTGTCTAATGCGATTTTCTTTATATTAATTCTGCTTCAGTTTCGTTAAACTTTTTTAATCTTTAGGCTGATGTTTTTCAACAACGTTGCTAAATTTTAAACTATTCTCTCTTCATTTTACTAATCTTTTGTTCTTCTATGTCTAATCTTGCATTTAACTCATCCATGGTGTTCTTAAATTCAGATGTTATATTTTTCAGTTCTAGAATAAAATATTTAATTTTTTCAAAGACAACTCCAAATGTATCTTAAAATTCATCTCTTTCCATTTGTTACCAAACCAAACTGGGGTCTGTTTGCCCAGTGCAGCAAAGCCAGACATTGAAGCCGAGAGTTGCAGAGGGAAAAAGAGGCATTTTTTTATTGCATGGCACCATGAAAGGAGAAGAGGCAGCTACTGCTTAAGACATGAGCTCCCTGATGGCTTATGAGCCAGGGTTTTTAAATGCAGGGCTACATTTAAGGCAGGTAAAATTGTAAACAAATATAAGGAGGTTATACATTAGCCTGGCCAGAAAAAGGCAGGATATTCGAAGTGGGGCCTATGGGCATAGGTGGATTCAGGGATTCTTGGATTAGCGGAAAGAAATGTTAAGACAGGTGTAACTCTCTCCTGGTCCCTCAGAGAGAAATTTACAGCAAAGAACAGCAGTCAGAATTCAATTCCTCAGTTCCCCATATCTGCACTTTCCATCCATGAGGGTTTATGAAAAGCAACTCAAGAATATATGTTAAGATGCCATCATTAGTTTCCATAGGGAACCAAGCACCTCATGGCTCTGGCTGGCTTGGAGTTGGCTGGGGTTGGAGTTGTTACTTCCGCTAACTTTTCAAGGCTACTAAGTGCCCAGAGGGACTCAAAAATTTCCGTTATTTCTATGCCTAAGGGGACAAGCAGGCCCCTAAGAGGGGTTCTTGCTCTGTCTCACTTTTATCTATTTTTTTCGTCTTTTCTTTAATACAGTAATCATGGTTGTTTTTAATTATTAATATCTTTCTAAGAACTTCAATATCTGCATCATCTGTGAGACTGTTTCTAGTTCTTGTTTTTTCACATCCTTATTGGTCATTTTTTTACCTCTTTGTAAATAAAGTACGTTTTGATTGTGCATAAAAAAATTAGACAACTGTTTATAAAAGAACTACCAAGGGTCTTCATGGCCTTATATTTCAAAAATAGCACCCCATTTCCTCTATTAGACAGGTAGGTTGATAACAATGCACTTAGAGGTTCTGCTTGTCTAGGGCTGGGTTTCAGTCTTTTTAAGACTTTGCTTACTGTGTTTACTTCCATTTCTAGGGTGTGAAACTGCTGGATTTTTTTTTGTTGTTGTTGTTTTTGTTTTTTGAGACAGAGTCTCACTCTGTTGCCCAGGCTAGAGTGCTGTGGCATCAGCCTAGCTCACAGCAACCTCCAACTCCTGGTCTCAAGCAATCTTACTGCCTCAGCCTCCCAAGTGGCTGGGACTACAGGCATGTGCCACCATGCCCAGCTAAATTTTCTATATACTTTCAGTTGGCCAATTAATTTCTTTCTATTTATAGTAGAGACGAGGTCTCTTTCTTGCTTAGGCTGGTTTCAAACTCCTACCTTGAGCGATCCGCCTGCCTCGGCCTCTCAGAGTGCTAGGATTACAGGCGTGAGCCGCCGCGCCTGGCCAGCTACTGGATTTTTGATTGAGGTTCTGGTAGACCTTCTCATTTCTGAAAGACTATAGTAGATTCAGCTCTTTCCTTCAAAGATTCTCAGCCCAGCTGTCCAGCCATACTGCTTCAAAATCTACAAAATCCTTAATAGGGAGATAAGCCGTGTGCTTCAGATAGGCCTGCATGGTCTTGCAGGGTGGCCTTTTTTCCCCTAAGCACCATAAGTCTATATGAAATGTAACTCTGCCTTTAGAAATGTTTGGTATAGTTTCCTGGACTCCTGTGCACATTTCCCATAACGAAATCAACTTTTGTTTGATTTTCTCAAGTTTTTAGTCTCTCAAAATTGCTATATGTTTTCTCCTGTTTATCTTTCTTCCATCTGGGCCAACCTGGATCCTTAGCCAGTATCAGAATTTTCAAATTCTCATACGAAGAAAATAAAACAGCCAGAAGTGTCAGTTCATCTCAGAGGATTATTTTCTTACCTTACATAAATTTAGTTTATCTAGTTCTCACTTCATCTGCAGAAATCTGATATCTTTAAAATATGCTTTATAAAATTAATTATGCAGATTTTTAAAATTTGTTGCAGCAAGAATATTGGTTTCTTGTGCACAACTATGTACTATTTAGAAGTGGATGTCTCTTTGTAACTTTTACATGTTTGAATTTTATTTACTAAAATGGGGAGCTGGTAATTTCTGATAATTTCTGTAGGAAACATGTTTTCCCTGAAAATATTCAAGGAACAACAAATTCTAGGACTCAGCAAAATAATTTCCTATACCTTAAAAAATCTCCTTTATTTATTTATTAGTACTTGAAATTTCAGTATTTGAGAATTTTTTATTAACATGAGTTAATATGAATTATCCTTGTTAAACTGGAATGGACTACTCAATATGTCCACATGCTGCAGTTTGAAGTAACTTAGTTAATTTGATTAAAAGTAAATATAACAAAAAGGAAGATTGGAAAGAATGCAAGGACACAAAGTGCCTGGGAAAGAGAGAAAGAGGGAATATAAAAGAAGAATAAAAGAAATAGAAACAGGAAATTTACTGCCAGTGACCAGATTAACCAGTTGTTATAGAGATGGGGACCTTGCGTTAAATCTTCCTCTCTTCTTCATCATCAACACGCATTGACTAAGCCTAGTGATTCAGGTCTTATAATAAGTTACATTTAGTAAATGTTTATTAAGTACTGCTCACTCTTGCAAGTAAGTGCTTCTATTGTTGTATAAGTATTTAAAATTTACTTATATATTAATTGACAAAAAACTGCATATATTTACCATAGACAAAACGTAATTTAAAAATATACATACATTGTGGAATGACTAAATTGAGCTAATTAACATATGCATTATCTCACATACTTTTCATCATTGTGTAAATTTTATAGACAAGAAAACTGTAGCAGAAAATGTGACTTTTCAAAGATCACATAGTGATCAAGAAATATGCCTAGGTGTTTAAGACAAAATTATGCTACAGCTAGACTAGGATAGCCTTGTGCTTCTTTCTGGGGAAGAATGGAAGTCTGGTATGGACTCCTGACTCAAGATAAGAAGAAGTGAGGTAGCCAATAATTTATAATATACTATTAAATTTCAAAAGTGTGCTGGTAGAACCCATGGACAATTTGTTTACATTCTTTATAGATGAGCAGATTGATGACTTATCCATGTTTAACTGGTTCCTTAAACATTCCTTGGTGGTTCATAATCTGGAGATGAAATGCATTGAGTGCAACTAAGAAAGGACCCTGGAGAGCTGCATCTTGAAGTCTTTTGGGCCCTCGATGCTTGTTTGCATTTTCTTTCTCTTGAGGTACTATTCCTTTGCCTTTATTAAAGTCTAATAGCTTTGTGCAGTCTTGTGAATTTTTTCACCTATTGAACTTTGTTTGCTTATTTTGTACTAAGAGTCAATCCCAGCAGTCTGCATGCAGATCTACTGCATATATGTGTGTGTGTGTATCCTAATTTACTGTCCTTAAGCTTATAGTAATTTGAGGGAGATTGTGCCTTAGTCTATTTGTGCTGCTATAACAAAATAGCTGAGAATGAGTAATTTGTAAAGAACACAGATGTATTGCTTATGGTTCTGGAGGATTAGAAGTCCAAGATCAAGGCACTGGCATGTTCAATTGTCTGGTGAGAGCTGCTTTCTGCTTCTGAGACAGCACTTTGTTGTCGCATCCTCCAGAGGGGAGGATTACTGGGCCCTCACATGGCAGAAGGCAGAAGAACAAGAAAGCTGAAGGCTACATGAAGCCTCTGTTATAATGTTACAGCAAGTGTTACAGCGGGTGGTCCTGAGGACAAACCCAGCAGCACATGGAGAGTTGGAGAACCAAAGTTTATTCACCGGTGGGCTCAGTGGGGCCTCGCCAACAAATTCTGAGCACCGTCTACCCAATTTTTCCCATTTTTATTAAGTTGGAGTGGTCTGAGGGGTGGAGTACCAAGTGTAGGTTACTTGATGAGTCAGGCAATAGGCTCAGTGTTATGCTAATGAACCAAGTAATAGGGTAGTTGATGCACCAGGCAATAGATTTAGTGTTATGCTGATGCCAGGCAATAGACTAGTTGATGGGCCAGGTAACAGGTTAGCATTATGCTGATGTGGGTCTTCCACATGAGTGGCAGTGATGGGGGTCTCAGGTGCCTGATGTGCCAAATGATAGATGGGGGTTTTCCTTATCAATAAAGGCCTTAATCTATTCATGAGGGAAGAAGCCTTCAAGAACCAATCAATCACCTCCTGAAGACCCCACCTGCTAATAATATTACATTGGCCACTAAGTTTCAAAACCTGAATTTTGGAGAGGACATATCTAAATCACAGCAGATGACTTTGGAAATGAGTTACTATTAGGCAATGTAATAGCTAAATTATATATTTTCACAGATGTCAAACATTAATATTTAGACTTAGGAGTATCTAGCTCTGACTAAAGTCCTAGAAAGGATCAGAAAAAGGTTTCACAGTGGTGGTGACACTCAGGCTTCACCTTGAGTGATGAGCAGGACGCACCAGTTATAATGGAGGGAACAGACATGTTAGGTTGAAAGAACAGTCTGTCCAATGACAGAAAGAATTGACTAGGGGGGCTGGGTGCAATGGCTCACCCCTGTAATCCTAGCACTCTGGGAGGCCAAGGCGGGCGGATCGTTTGAGTTCAGGAGTTCAAGACCAGCCTGAGCAAGAGCAATACCCCGTCTCTACTACAAAAAATACAAAGAAATTAATTGGCCAACTAAAATACATAGAAAAAATTAGCCGGGCATGGTGGCGCACGCCTGTAGCCCAGCTACTTGGGAGGCTGAAGCAGAAGGATTGCTTGAACCCAGGAGTTTGAGGTTGCTGTGAGCTAGGCTGATGCCACGGCACTCTAGCCCCAGCAACACAGTGAGACTATGTCTCAAAAAAAAGAGAATTGACTAGGAATTGCGGATCCTGACATTGTTAAAAGGTACAGAGTGGGAGTGGCAGGAGTTGAAACTAGAGAAATAAGTGGGAGCAAAATGGTAAAAGTCCATGTATGTCAAATCAAGGGGTTTGGAGGTTTTCCTACTGAGACTTGAGGAATGTCATTATTATATTTTAAGCAGGGGAGTAGAGTGGTCAGTTTTGAGATTTAAAGACTCCAATCCTGTGATAGCACTGTCATGTGTAGCCACAGACATCCTGCCTTGTACAATTCTAGGGGGTGCCATTTACCCCTGCTGCCGTGGAAACAGTGCCCTCTGAAGTTGTGTGATGGGCAATCCTGCTTGTGGACACATGGAGGACAGATTGGAGAGGTGTTCCTGAAGACAGGGATATTAATGTTAAATAAAAACGAATCCAGACCAAGTAAGGCGAGACTTTATTTGAAAACCATGGCTATGAGATCTGCAAGTATCACAAAGGTCAGACAGAAAAGGGCCTTTCTTTTATAGGGCTGAGTAAACAAAGCTAGAAAGAACCAGGTTCAGGGAATAGGATTGAGAATGTTTTTCCTGAGATTAGTAGATGATGCTTGGATGGCCTTAAGGACAAGCAGTTCTGCATTATGCTGCTGGATCAGGCCAGGGTCAAAGTTCAAGGTCCTGTGGGGAGGAGAGAAGTTTAACTACAGTGTGGGCAAGTCAAATAAACAAGCATTTTGTTTGACCAGTGGGTACAAGCACTTCAGCTGATTACTATACTTATGAGGCAAAACAGAAATTTGAAAGACCTATGCCTGGCCTCATCCTAACATAAGCAAGGGGCTGCTCAGGAGTCCCAGCTAAGTCATGTGGGGAAGCTTGGCTCTTCGCAGTAAGATATTTCTGGGAACACAAAGGGTAGAGAGATTTCTTTAACCACTACTCCTTCCCAGAATTACAGAGATTGGGTAAAGTTCAAAATTGCCATTACTTAGGAGACTGTGGTAAATATCCAGGTAAAAAGTGATTAGAAATTAAAATGTTTACAGATATCCAGAGCCCTTTTGGCTTTTGAGCTGGACTGAGTGTCAACAAAGTGACATTTTTATTGTCTGGGGGAAGAAAATAGAATTAATACTGGGTTTTTCTGGAGAAAGTAAATGTCTCTGCCTCCAGCTGTCCTCACAGTAGACTCGATTGCTGTGGTCTAATACCCTTTACCCACGGTTCTTCTGATACTCTACTTCCCACTACCTTGTTAGTGTTGTTATAAGTACAAAAAATTATAATGAATATATTGCTAAAAGTAAAACTTTGGGCAAACCAAAATTAACAGAGTTTAATTGAGCAAAGAACAATTTGCAAATTAGGCAGCCCTTAGATCCAGAATAGGTTCAGAACGACCCTGGGGCTGACACATGATTGGATAACATTTATGAAAAGAAAAAGGAAAGGGACATAGAGACAACAGAAATAAGGTATAGAACTAGAGGGACTGGTGACAGCCAGACATCTGCGTTTTTTAAACCTGCTTTGAGCAGGTGGCTGCCTGTGATTGTCTAAAACTCAGCTACTCATCCCAAGAGTAGGTTACAGTCTGCTTGCACATCAAGTTAGGTTACAGTTCACTACATACCGGGAAACCTCTAGCAAACTGAAAATACTTAGGGAGGCAGCATTAAGCCAGACTTAATTTAACAATACAGAGCCTGGTACACAGTGAGCTCTCAATAATTGTTAGCTGTTTTGGCCTTTTTTCATTCTTGATTTTGCTGCTGAGGAACGAGAAATATGCTGTCGCTAAGTATGCAAACCCAGCCCAAGGCCTTAATTAATTCATGAGTATGGTAGGCAAACTAAAGCTAGACAAATTTCATTATTAGTTACTGGTCCATTTCTCTAGAAATGTATTGCAAATTCAACATATATAGAAATAAGCATTCCAAATGCCAAGGATAAAAGATAAATTTCTGCCCCTTCTTCTTTTCTGACTCCCTTGCTCAGGTGTAAGGTATTTCTATTTTCTAAGTTATACACTGCAGCCCATGTAACAGAAATTGTTTTATCCCCCCGTGCCCATTATAACTCATTGTCTGCAAGTAGCTGGGAGATAACTGGGAAATTTTTTCAACACTCTTTATTGTACTGTTACTTCCAGTAATCACCTCTAATTATACCCCCAGACAACTGGTAAAAATTACAGATATCTTTTTTTATGATTTTCATTGGTGCTATTTAATTTCTGAGAAGCTTTGTTAATTTTGGCAGCTTATAATAATTTCTCTCCCCTTCCCTAAACTGTTTAGTGCTCTCAAAAGCTTGCTTAATAGTCAATAAATGTCATGCAATAAGCAAGACTAATTTTCTAAAGGAAAAAATCAAACTCCTTAATCAAACCATGGAGACTGTGGGATGGTAAGAAGTTATGTTTGAAGAAAGAAAGGAAATGTTCAATAAATATAATATTTGTTTACATTCATAATAAGCAAATGCATTAATATGACATGGATATATTTAACTATCCATACATGTTTGGGATTTTTTTTCTTGAAAGGGCATTTAAAAAAAACAACAACAGAAAAATACTTATTTTCTCATATGTCCTGCCTTCAGACATTGCTGTATATTCATAGACTCCTAGAAGAACCTAGAAGTCGGGATCCGGAAGAAGATTGAACATGATGTGGTGATGAAAGCCAGCTCCAGCCTGCCCAGGAAGCTGGCGCTGCTGAAGGCCCCAGCCAAGAAGAAGGTGGCAGCTGCCTCCTCCACCTCCTCCTCCAGTAAGACGACTTCCTAAGGACACAAGCCCCAGCGAAGATCAACACTGCAGCCCCCACCTCCATGCTGGGACCTTGCGCGTGACCCCATGGCTGCCCCGTCGGGAAGAGGACCCTGTCCCCTAGCACTAGGTTACACCTAGAACTTTGGTGGGGGCCTGGCCCATGAGCAACTGATCTGCAGATCCCAGGGTGCCAGGAACCCAGTGATGGCCAGGAACATGTGGTCACCAGCTCCCTCGGTCTTCTCGCTCTGGTCCTGTCTCCACTGGTTTAACCCAGAGCAATAAACCTGGTTTTCTTCAAAAAAAAAAAAAAACTCTTATATGTAAATTTTAAATAGCAGTTCTCTAAGCAGTCACAACACATACATGAACATTCCATCAATTGAAATCAATAAGATAACATATATTTAATTTCAGCTTTTGCTCTCAAAGTGTGATTCATGGAAACAGTAGCTGTATCAACCAGGAACTTATTAGAAAGCTCCAAGATTTAAAATCGTCGGCTCCACCCTGGACCTACTGAATCAGAATTTGTCCTTTAACAAGATCCCACATGATGCAGATTCACATAAAGTTTGAGAGGCTCTGCTCTATCTCAAGGATGTACATTTCAATTGCATACTATAATAGCCTCCTTAGTTCTTCTAACTCTGTGAATTAATTGTCTGTTTTTGAACACTATATAAAAGACTCATTCACTACATATTTTTTTATGTCTGGCATTTCTTGTTAAATGTTAAGCTTGTGAGATTTATCCATACTGTTTTATGAAACTAGAATTTATTCATTGTCATTGCTGTATAATGTACCAGATAATACACTACAATTTATTTTCTGTTTTTGCTAGACATTTGAACTGTATCCTGTTTGAGACTATTATAAGCTCACATTTGTATGCATTTCTTTTGGATATACCTAGGACTGAAATATCTGGGTCAAAGAACATGTGTACATTCAACTTCAGCCAATACAACTGAAGAGTTCTCCAAGGTGGCTGTAACAATTTATAATATCATCAGCAATGTATCAGAGCTGAGTTACTCCACATTCTCACATTACCAGTCTTGTTAATGTTAGTCATTCTGGTGAATGTCTAGTGGATTCTCATTAAAGTGTTTTCTGTTCTTCTCCAATGAGTTCAGAGCACTTTTCAATGCTCATTGGCCATTGGGATGTTCTCCTTCTTGAAGTTCCTCTTTTAAGTTGTTTTTGTTTTGTTTTGCCAACTTTTCAATTGATTTAACTGTTTTCTTCTATTATTTGAAGGAGTTTTTAAATATATTTTGGAAATGAGCCCTTAGATGGAAGTATTAAGAGCATGTTCTAATCTGTGAATTTGCCTTTTCACTCTTTTAATGGAATCTTTTTACTAATGGAACTATTTCTTATTTAATTTAGTGAAATTAATGCTTTTTGTGTTAAGCTTAAGAAACTTTTCCCTATACCAACTTTGCAAAAATTATATTCTATGTTATCTTTTAGAACCTTCTAGATAATTAAGGCAATCTTTTATGTTTAGGTCTAATTTCATCTGGAGTTTATGTTTAAATATACACCAGGAGTCAGATGAGCATTCACACACACACACCACATATGCATATACACATAGATAACTGTTTCAGCACTATTTTTTGGATAGACAATCTTTCCCTATATCCCTGAAGTATCTACTTTTCTATGATTCAAGTGTCCATACATGTTTGGACCTATTTCTAGAATCTCTATGCTAAACTATTGGTCCATTTTTCTATCCTAACACAAATATTATATGACTTTATTATTGTAGTTTATATTAATAATAAGTCTTGATTGATGACATAGTGTTTCTTACTTGTGTACTCACCTTCACGCAGATTGTCTTAAGTTATTGTTGGACTCTTAGTTTACGTATGCATTTCAGAATTAGCTTTTCAATTTACACATATGTGCACATACACACACAACCCCTGAGATTTTTTTTTTTTTTTTGAGACTCTACCCTGCGTAGAGTGCAGTGGCATCATGATAGCTCACTGCAACCTCAAACTCCTGGGCTCAAGCAATCCTCCTGCCTCAGCCTCCTGAGTAGCTGGGGCTATAGGTACACACTACCACACTCAGCTAATTTTTCTATTTTTAGTAGAGACAGGATCTCGCTCTTGCTCAGGCTCATCTCGAACTCCTGAGCTCAAGCAATCTGCCGTCCTCAGCCTCCCAGAGCGTAGGATTATAGGCATGAGCCACCATGCCTGGCCTCACCCTTGAGACTTTGAAAGGAAAAATATTAAATCTATATTGAATGATATTGAGCTTTCCAATCAATGAATATGATATAATCTCCATTTATTGAAATCTTCTATAAGACTCTTAATAATGTTTTAGAGTTTTTACATATCATTAGATTTGGTATGCCCATACTTTTTAAAATTATTTAAACCTCTTTGCATGAGAAAGATTAGTTGTAATTGTCCTTTTTTGTAATGTACTTGTTAGGTTTTCATATCAATATCACAAAACATCTTGACAAGTATTCTGTTCCAACTTATTCTCTAGAAAATTTTTGCAAAATTGGTGTCATTTTTTTTTAAACTTAGAATTCACCAAACTTCCAGTAGAAAACACCTGGGCTTGGAGTTTTCTTTTGGGAAAGGTATTAGATAATGGATACAACTTCTTTCATAGACATGACTAATCTGATTTTCTCCTTTTAGGTGGGAACCATTTCAGTAAGTTGTGTTTTTATAGGATTTTTGTCTATGCCATCCAAATGTATACTCACAAAAGTTTTCACTTCACCCTTGTAGTAATCTTTTTAATTTCTGTATTTCTTATCTTTGTTATTTTCTTTCTTCTATTTTCTTAAGGTAAATTTTCTGTTCTTTTCCTGACTTCTTGATATGGATGTTTATCCCACTGATTGTCATTCATAATATATAAATCTAAGTCTGTAATTTTCTCTCTAGGCATGGAATTAGCTATATTCTATAAGTTTTTACATGCAGTGTTTTTATTATTGTTCTGTTCAAAATATTTTCTAATCTTCATTGTGATTTCTTCATTGAACCATGGATATTTAGAAGTGAATTTATTACTTTCCAAATATAAGATAATTTTCTAGTTATCTTTTTTATTATTTCTAAGATCATTCCACTGTGGTCAGAGAACGTATTTGGCATGATTTAAACCTTACTAAAGCTGTTGAGACTTGCTTTATGGCCTATCATATTGTCAATTTCAGTAAATATCCCATGTGCACTTGAATGATTATTCAAGAGCTTTATATGCGGTTGTTGTCTGTAGTCAATTAGGTTAATTTGTTAAGTACAATATTCAAGTATTCTACAGTTTTAGTGCCTTTTTTGTCTTTTTCTTTGTGTTACTGAGAGAAATGTGCTAAAATTTCTACTATAAATGTAGACTTGTATATTTCTCTTTGTATTACTAATTTGCTTTATCATAAATCTTCTTGTCAAAAAATGGCACCTAAATAATTAGATGTTAAAATCAGTAGCTTATAAAACAGATCTTTTAATTTCAATCTTATATCAATAAAACACAGTTATATTCTACATTCTACTTTGACACCGTGTGATGGACAGAAATGACCAGTCCATGTGACACCGTGTGATGGACAGAAATGACCAGTTTCCTGTTCCTGCTCACTGGAGGCTCACCAATATATATAATAGAGACTAATCCAGAGATCCGCAAGCTGGAAGACACTGGATTCAGGGCCACTGTAGGAGGCTGGCATTGGTTAATAGCAGACAAAAGCTTAGGTTTTGTTACTCATTGCTTGTATAAAATAGTCACGGTACCAACACTGACTCATTGATCACACATGCTAACTGCCGGTGAAGCATCCAAGTGAAAATAATCAACTTACTTGGGCTGCTACTGCAACACTAAAAATATAAATTGAGAACAAAACATTCACAGTTCTTGAGCATGAGGAAAACCTTAAGTATCAGGTGCAATCAACTGAGCTCCTCAAAGGCAGGGGCTCTGCCTCATGGATCATTTTAGCTGTAGCACTGAGTCTTTTACTTATCATTTGATAACAGTCACTAAACATTTGTTGAAGGAAACTATCGGTCCTGCTTGATGAGAGGTAAGAACAATGAGTCACATATCAATGAGCCTGGAAACCCATGACTGCACGTGTAGGTCTCTCAGGCTTCAGCAATCTCAAGAACTATCACATTTTCTCTAGCAGAATACAAAAACCACAAAACAGAAAAAGTCCCTTACACTAGCATCACCTCTCCTGTGACTACTGTCTTTCTATGGCATGGATCATTGGAGGAAAAGGTTACCTTCATCAGCCCTAGAAACTGGATCACCTTGCCTAAGATAAATCTGGGTACCTTAATGATTCTTCTTTCTTTCTCCTCCTAGTGTGCAAACCAAAAATGGCTTCCTGCTGATTACCCTTCAAAGACAGCATCCATTCTCAAGAATCACTAACTCAGTTTCAAAGGAACAAAGAAATACTTAATCCTAGAGCCCCAGGGGTTAGTGTCCATTGCAGTATATTTTCAGAGATAATTATTTTAAAGGTAATAGGCCCTTTAAAAAGCAACCTGGTCATGTCATCAGTTCTTAAGCAGAGAATACAGTCTGAACACAGCTGAGCTCAGGAATCAAGTCTCGGTGTCCTTGTATAGTGGGCTGGTTACATGAAATTGTGAGGCAGGAAATTCTCTTGGCTATTAAATATTTGGGGTCTTCATTACACAATGCAGTATCCCCAAAGCACACAAGGGAATTTTGCTGTAGGCCTGTTAAGGCCCAGAGGATAAAAACCTAATATGGGGGCCAGCACACTAACATCTATAAGTTGGGCCCTGATCTCTCAGCAGAAATGATGGGTTGGACAAAGGAATAAAGTCAGCTAGGTTGCCGAAAACTTTCATAGACCAAGATGGATGATATTCATCTGGCCATTCCAAGTGGCTTCCATAATTGTTTATTTCTATTTTTAGGTCATTAGAGAAAATAATTCGAAGAGTAGGATTGCCATGACTTTTCTTCAAGAATCACCTCTTTCAGAGAAACACTGACCACTTCCTCTGGTTTATAATTGTCTCATCTGTGTTTGGCTAGTGGGTGTGGCTATATCTAGAAGATCTTCTCCTAAAGGAGCTATATCCCACCCTACAGGTAGTATTGAATCTGGACACTGTATGTTCACAGCTTGGACATACCACTAGTCTAAGTACTGCCAAATGGCAGAGAGGCAAGTTTTGGCTTATTAATATATTAGGGCAATGACTTATACTCAAAAACTTGCTGGATTGGCAATGACTGGTTGCAATATTAATATTTAGGCCTCTCTTGCCTCTTTGCTGTGAGTAAGGCTCAATATAAGCCAGTAGATCCCTGCAACTCCACTGATTCCCCAAATCCTCCAGAGTAAATTAGCATCCTTGCCATCTTTCACCCAAATCCATTGCATTAATAAGTCCTGTCAAATCTACCTTCCACATACATCTTGAGGACACCCACTTCTCCACTCTCTTTGTCTGTCTCAACTACCATCTTTTCTCTTACCTCCCTCAAATCATCTCCCACACAGTTGCAAGAATAATCTCTTAACATATAAATGTGATCATATCACTGTTGAACCTAGTACCATTTAATGACTTTTTTTATTTAACTCCAAGCTCATTATCATGGCCTGCATCTTCTCCTTTGTTGGAGTTAGTTTCATGAGGGTGGAGTCTATGTCTGTTTTGTTTACCACTGAATTCTAAAACCTAGAATTGAATCATGGGTCAACCAAAGTAGAAGCCAGCCTTCTATCATAGAAGACTCACCATGGATCAGTGAACTGGATTCCAAGTCCTATTCAGGAAACTCACTTCCAGGTAAGACCTTGAGGGCTGGGTCCTGGAGGTCTGGATGCAGAACAGTGATGTCATTGTCCCTGCCCTTCTTTTGCTGCAGAAAAGGCAATGAGAGGGTTCCTGAATGCAATATCCATATGGAGCTGCAGGCCAGAGCCAGGAACACAGACTGAAAATGAGTTAGCAAACCAAACAGGAGTAGACAAAGAATAGAAAGGTAAAGAGGCAATTCAAATGAAGAATAAAAGGGAGCTGGGGAAATAGATCTTTAGAATAAGATTCTGGAGAACTGCAACTTGAGAAATTCCTGATCCTAAAGGTAAACAAAGAGTCATAAACTTTAAACTAATATGCATGGCCTGACCCTTCTGGGAGTGAGTAAAGTGTCAGAAGCAGAATGCACACAAGTTTCAAACCCTCACCACCATCTAAAAACGCACATGATTCACTTCAAAATGTACTTGTTTACTCACTCTCTGATTCATTCATCCTTCTATAATACAACATTTATAGAGAATCTGTGAATATTCTTTGGAAACATGCAAATACACTGAAAGGCAGCTTACTTCAATGGCTGTCCATCCGCAACAAGACAGATTGATTTTTCCCATTTCTTATACCCTTCCTTCTTCTCTCCCTCATCACTCAAGATTCAACCCAAGTCTTTCTATTATCTGGGGTTTTCAAAATTTCCCCTGGCTTTTCTCTTACCTGAGTTCCCTTAGCATATACAATTGTCTCACATCTTTTAAACCTTGAAGACTAGCTACCTGTGTCATTTCCAGATCATATAATCCTTAATAACTGGCACATTTTATTATGTCTGTTGCGTTTCTCCCATGGAACTTAGCTCAGATATGGGTACTTAGTGCATGATAAGTTCTTGGTAAATATTTCAAATATATTGGCTGGTTAGTAGGGTCATTATCCCCAGATTAAAACTCTATTTGAGTTATTTCCCTTATTCTCTAGTTAATTTGGATATATGAAAAGATCTTTCTCAGCAGTTTCAGAATTTTATTACTTCTGTCTGCCAGCCAGAACCCATTCTTGTGTGCTCCCAACTGGCTCCTATAATATCCCTTTGGCACACTAAGCTATGGTGGTAGATTTCTATTTATACCACTTGGGTTATTGGCTGCCTTAAATCGTTTCATGTAACCAATCTAGGAATTCTCAAATTTTACAAGTATATAAATTTAAAATACATACACACAAACACATATTCATTTAAATAATATTAAAACAGAATTTTTAAGTTTATTATGTTTCTTTTAAAAGAAATACATGGAAATTAGAAATGTTTGAAAGATAAAAGAAAATCCTTGTAATTCCAGCATCACAATGAACTTTGTAGTTTGCAAATCTGTTTGCATTTTTGTACATTTCTGCCTACTCTTTTTATCTATTCATTTTGGAGCCTGTCTTTTTCATTTCTGCTCCATATAGAAATCAATTATGACATACTTATCAGTTATCTCATGTTCTTCATATTACCATCTTTGTTCTGAGTCTGTCAGCTTCCCCTGATAAGACTTAAATGAAATAAAAGGAAAGTGAAGTGTACTGAATATTATACCAGAAAAATTTTTTCTGTGTTGTTTTATAGCCCCGAAGCAAGTATTTTAAACAAACAAATATTTCTTTGATATTCTATGAATTATACGTGTAACTTAACTGTGACTGATACTGTAGCCACCAATTCATATATGGAGACAGCAATGCAAACATCAGTTTCTTTTATTTTGGCTTGTGTAACTGGCCTTCTGCCCCCAGATATCTCTTGTCAGGTCACACACACATAAACCCCTGCAGGACATGGCTCTGTGGGGGGTGGTCAGAAAAGGCATATCAGTCTCAGGAAGCGAAAGTAGGGGGCAGACAAGGTGGGATGAAAGGAAGTCTCAAGTGGAGTCTTCTCTAGGTTCAATTGCTTTCACAGCTTTGCTCTTGCTCTTTGTACAGAGTTGGAAGTGTGACATTTTAAAGTTAGTTTTTATAGAAACAAATGTCAGGAGAGGTGAGTCATCCCAATATCTCTAAAAATAAACCCAGGTTGTCAAAGAAATCAAAACTTTGCCCTCAAGCTTAGCTGGTGTGAGAGCAAGAGTCTTCCCACCCATGGTTGTGCAGCTGCTCAAAGTAATCCCAGAATTTGAGGGCAGTATGGGGCTGGACTGAATGAAAATATGAAGCAAAAATAACTCTGGATTTCGGCTTTATCTAACTGGAAAATTTCCCTAAGGAAATGCACTATATTGAGAAGGAGAGAAATTATTTGATTATTTCAAGTGAGGCCCAAGATAGGCATCCTAACAGAATACTCTTTGTAGAGGCCAAAGGAAAGCCTCCCCTCTGGCTTCTTGTTATTACTTACCAAAGTTCATTGCTTGCTGTTCAAGAGGAAGCCAATGCATTGAGACGGTAGGAGTTACAGCAGAGAAAGAGTTTGATATTGCGGGGTACCATGTGAGGAGATGGGAGGAATTTCTCAAATTCATCTCTCTGGGAGTTTTTGAGCCAGGGTTTTTGAAGATACGTTGGCAGGCAAAGGGCTAGGGAATCGGCTCTGCTAATTGGCTGGGGATGAACTTATAGAATTGGGAAGCAGAAATTATCTTCTTGCACTAAGTCAATTCCCAGGTAGAGGGTTGAAAGACCAGTTGAGTAAGTTTCATGGTATGGGCCACTGGTCTGGTCTGATCAGTTGGTCGGTCCATCAGATGCAGAGTCTGGAAGACATCTCAAAGATCAGCCTTAGTTTCCACAAAGATGATGTTATCTATGGGAGTGATGAAGAAAGCTAGAATTTTTATGACCATCAGCTATGTGATACTTGAATAGTAAGCTATTATAGGAAAGCAAGCTAGGGAACAACAGCTGGGGTGTGTGTGTGTGTCCGTATGTGTGTGTGTTTGTATGTGTTTTTTTTAAACTATGCTTTTACTTTTGCAGAGTTTGAGCCCCTACCACAGTTCCCACCTTACGGTCCTATATTAATTTTATGAAGGATGATTTCACTCTGAAGATTTACTGAAAATGAACTGACAATAGACAGATAAATAGAAGAAAAAGGCATATAAAATTTATATAAGGTGCATAGCATGGGGAAATGTAGGAAAATGATTACCCAAATACCCAATGAGTTCTAGATGATTATATAATCTTCTTCATAGGAAAAGGGGAAACAGAGTATAAGAGTAAGTGATTTTCAGGGGAAATGAATGAGCCCAAGGAAGAGTGACCTTGCACAAAATTTGTCTGAACTCTGAGGGAGGTGGTGGAAAGGTGAGGGAAAGAATCTTATTGTGAACAAAGATTGTCTTATACAGGTAAAGGTAATCTCTCAGATATCTTAAGAATCTCTCAGAAGACTTGAGATAAAAAAAAGTCTGAGCATAGTGGCCACTCGTAATCTCTTCTCTTCCCCAGTGGTTAATCTTTCCTGGTTACTTAATGAGATTCTTAGGAAAGGGGTCTTAAAACAATTGCATTTCTTTTGAAAAGGAGATTTCTTAGATAAGGAAATTCCAAAGAGTGTCCTTCTTTATGCTTCAGGAAAGAGGATCAGAGAAACATGGAAGCAGGGGAAAGGTCAGAGAGAGAGACCTTGAGGTTCAGCATGTCAAAGGGTTATATTTCAGCTATTGTTTTCTGAGCCCTAACACCTCTAATGTTCAGATTTGAAACATAGGTTTGTGAGCAGCCTAGAGAGTTAACATATGAAAATGAGTATCCATAGTAATCTGAGTTCAGAGGGAGGAAAAAACTCCAAAGCCCTCAGTAGGATATTCAGGAACCTAGGCCATGCCCAAGATGTGCCCTAACACAGACACATGAAGATCAAAAGGAAGTAAAAGTTGAGTTTCAACTTTAGAGACAGGAAGCCATCTATGTATGGTTGTCTCTTACATTACTCCTCCGTAGCCCTCTCTCCCGTTTCAACAGTCATCTCAGTGGCCAGGACCCTTTGGCCTTCCTGCCCAGGCTTGCCCACTGTATAACTGCTTACTTCCCCTGACTGCCTGCTTGAGGATACCAAGTGGGGAAGTTTTGGTTTTGTTTGTTTAATTGAGTACCCCCCTACCTTGTGCTAGGGACTGATGGTACAATAGTGAACAAGACAAAGTCCCTGCCATCATCATAGTAACAAGTAAATATATAGTATAATTTTAGGCACTATCAAGAAGTAGTAGAAAAAAGAGTGTATGTCAGGGTGTGGAGGTCTTAGTTAGTGATATCCTTTCTTCCATTTTACATGTGTCATACATGTATGTGTTATGTATTCAGAAGTATAGAGAGGTATACAGTTTAAAGAAAGCCTGTATGTGCCACACAACACATCTCTTGAAGGCAGCCTCATTTATTGCTTCTCTGATACCCTTCCAAAGATATTCTATGCATATGGAAGCATGAATTAATTTATATACTTATGCATATATTAAAAGTTTATTGTAAAAACCTTCAAATATATAACAATGTTGAATAAATTTTATAATAAACACATATATATTCATCATTAGACTCTACCATTAACATTTAATAGTACTTTAAAAAAATTATTTATCTATTTATTTATCCATTCATCTTAGTCTTTTGTGTGCTATTACAAGAGAATACCTGATACTGGGTAATGCATAAACAAAAGAGGTTTATTTAGCTCCCAGTCTGTAGGTTGGAAAGTTTGAAGGTATGGCCCTGCCTTCTGGTGAGGGCTTCCATGCTGTATCATAACATAGCAGAAAAGTTCAAAGGGGAAGAAATATTTGCAAAGAGATAAACCCCAGGGACATCCTGGCTTTTTAACAACCCACTCTTATAGAAACATTCTGGCAAAAACTTGTCCAGTCTCACAAGAGTGAGAACTCAATACTGCAAAAATAGCACTAAGCCATTCATGAAGGTCCATCCCTATGACCCAAACACCTCCCACTAGGTGCTACCTCCCAAAACCACCACCTTGAGGTTCAAAGATCAACAGTTCTAATGGGAAAAAATTATATCCAAAACATAGCACCATTCTTTTGACTATACATCTTTTTTTATGCATTTCAAAGTAAATTTTAGACATTAATATACAACCCTTAAACACTTTAGTACATACATCATTAATTAGAGCTCAATATTTGTTTAGATTTTCTTTTTGATGTAGACTTGAAATGCAAAAGTTCTAAATGTCTTTCTATCCATGCCCATTGCAATAACTCTATACTTATTTAGGTTTTTAAAATTTCTCTCAACAATGTTTTCTATATTTTCATGGATTTTTGTATGTTTTCATAGCATCATACTTAATGGTGAAGGACTAAAAGCTTTTCCTATAAAATTGGGAACCAAAGAAGTATGCCTGCTTTTGCTACTTCTATTCAACCTAGTATTGGAATTTCTAACCAGAGCAATTAGATATAAAAAAGAAATAAAAGGCATCCAAATTGCAAAGAAAGAAGTAAAATATATATGACCTTACATATACACAACCCTAAAGATTCCACACACACACAAAAAGTTAGGAAAACTGATAGATCTAATAAATGAATTCAGGAAAGTTGAAGGATACAAAATCAACATTCAAAAATTAGTTGTATTTTCATGCATTAACAATAGATAATCCAAAAAAGAAAATTAAGAAAATAATTCCATTTATAATAGTATCAAAAATAATAAAATACTTAGGAATGAACTTAACTAAGGAAGCAATAGATTTGTACACTGAAAACTTTAAAATACTGATGCAAGGAATTAAAGAAGACGTAAATAAATGGAAAGGCATCCCATGTTCATGTATTGAAAGACATAATACTGTTAAGTTGTCAATACTACCCAAAGAGATCTACAGATTCAAAGTAATCCGTATCAAAATTCCAACAATTTTTTTTGCAGAAGTAAAAAAATTTATTCTAAAATTCATATGTAATCTTACTTCCAAATTGCCAAAACAATCTTGAAAAAAAAAGAACAAAGTGGGAGATCTCACATGTTCT
The DNA here is from genome assembly GCA_963574885.1 of Lepilemur ruficaudatus. Classification (NCBI taxonomy): domain Eukaryota; kingdom Metazoa; phylum Chordata; class Mammalia; order Primates; family Lepilemuridae; genus Lepilemur; species Lepilemur ruficaudatus. The sequence continues at coordinate 82,540 of CAUYRT010028748.1, forward strand.
AATTTCAGAATTTACTGCAAAGCTATAGTAATCAAAGCAGTGGTAATGGCATAAAGACCAACATGTACAACAATGGACTAACATGGAGAGCACAAAAATAAACCCTCACACGTGGTAAAATAGTTTTTAGTGAGAATGCCAAGACCATTTAATGGGAGAAAAACAATCTTTTAAAAAAATGGTTCCAGGAAAACCATGCAAAAGAATGAGGTTGGACCCTTATTTTATACATATATAAAAATAATTCACAATGATCAAATATCTGAATGTAAGAGCTAAAATTACAAAACTCTTGGAAGAAAACATAAGCGAAAACTTCATGACATTGGATTTGGCAATGATTTCTTTACTATGACACCAAAAGCACAAGCAACAAAAGAAAAAAAATAGATCAATAGGATTACATAGAGATTGAAGACATCCGTGCTTCGAAGGAAAAAATCAACAGAGTGAAAAAGCAACCCCCAGAATGGGAGAAAATATCTGCAAATCATATCTCTGGCAAAGAATTAATATGTAGAATATATGAATATATTTTTAAATTTATGGAAGCTTTGTGAATTTTAAAAAAGAGATATATTTTTAAGAAGTCCTACAATTCAACAACAAAAACAAATAATCAACTCAGCTTTAAAAAATGGGTAAAGGATTTGAGTAGACATATCTCCAAAGGAGATACACAAATGGCCAATAAGCACATGAAAAGATGCTCAATATCAAGAGTCATTGTAGAAATGCAAATCAAAGCCCACTAAGATACCTCTTCACACCCATTAGGATGGCTATTATCAAAACCAAACTAGTCAACAAACAAACAAACAAAAAAAAAACAGAAAACAATTGAGTGTTAGTAAGAATATGGAAAAATTGGAGTTCAGAGAGCTCCCCTTTTTAGCCTGGGCAGTGAGCTTTTACAGGCTGAAGACTGAAGTAGAGAAATAGCTAGATTGGTTACAGTAGATGTTTGCCTTATTTGGACATGGTCTGATCAGAGTTGCATGTGATTGGCTGAAGCTCAGCTGCTTGCGTGACTAAGACCTGGCTATCTGTTACAAAAAATATACTCCTAAGTTAGATTTTAGTTTGTTTAAGTTAGGTTGTGGTTCTTGACCTCTTGCTTATTTAATTTAACATTATTGAGAATCCTGGGTGCTCCCTCCTATAAGTAGATGTTGATTAATTTGAGGATTGCAGCAAAAATCATTTTAAAAATAATTGACTATATTTCTCACCATCTGCCGCACTGTCAAATTGCTGGGAGGTGACACAGAACTCATGGAAGGTTGTTGGGACAAACATGCTGAAAACAGAATGTATCTTTAGCTTCAGACATTACATGGATAACGGAGTGATAAGAAATAGGACAAATTATTTTAAATATCAGAGATACCTTAAGTAATAGGTCAAATACTTAACAATTTTTTTACTTTTGTGAAAATTGACCTTTTTTATTTTAATTCTTTCTTTAAATAATTATTCAGAAATAGGATTTCAATGATAAAAGATTGGTGCCAGTGAATGTTTCTAAAATAGATTTAATCAATATAATTTTTTTTCTACTAAGGTGCCCAAAATACTTTATAACATTATCAAAATGTT
>CAUYRT010028752.1:0-10512 GCA_963574885.1 Lepilemur ruficaudatus
AACCCATTCTACTAAGTGAAGTATCCCAAGAATGGATAATGTACTCACCATCAAATTGGTTTCACTGATCGACACCTAAGTGGACATATAGGAACAATATTTATCGGGTGTGGGGCAGATGGGAGAGGGTGGAGGGGATGGGTATATACATATATAATGAGTGCAATGCGCACTGTCTGGGAGATGGTCATGCTTGAAGCTCTGACTCAGGTGGGGGGCAAGGGCAATATACATAACCGTAACATTTGTACCCCTATCATATGCTATAAATAAATAAATAAATAAATAAATATCATCTGTTCGAAAGCTTTGGTGAGCTACTAAGGCAGCCAGAACTTGAAGGTCCAGAATCCTTGAGGGTAAGTCCCCCTTGAGGGACTTACCAATGCACAGGGGGCAGGTAGGAGATTGAGAAGTTGATCAGTACTTTCAGCAGTCTCATAGGTTTTTTCTTCCACTATGGGTGCTCTGGGACCAGCAATCCTTAACCTTCAAACTTGTGCTTGCTTTTCAGCAGACAGCTATCTTTTCTGAGTCCATCCAGTTTATTTTTCTGACATTTATTTCAATAAAATTCAATGCATTTGGTTCCATTATTCAGACTAAGCTCTAGGCCAGGGATAGCAGACTGTTTTCACCTCAGATTTTCTCTCCAATCAATTGATAGTGGCTGCCTGGGGCACCGTGGTTAGGAGGATTGTGAGGCACAGTCACTCAGAGGTAGAGCCTGCTGCACTTGATTAATGATGTCTGATGTGAGCACAGGTTGGGAGGGACGGGGAGAGGCAACTCACACACCACATATTGGTCTCTATTGCTCTGTGCTCTGGACACTGCTCACCTTCACCCACTCCCAGATTTTTCTTTTCAAAGGATGAAATGTGTTTGGTTTTGAAATTCCTTTCTGGTAGCAGTTCCGCAAGGAGAGATGTCCCACTGGTCATGTTGGGATTCTTTTAAACACGTTGCTTAGAGAGGTTCAACTGCTTGATCTGACAAAGGAATTTTTTTTTTTCTGAACTGTGACTATTTTTATATGAGAAGCCTAGCAAGGTTACAAAAATGGAATCACACTTAGTTACACATTTAATGAATCTCCATCTTTATTGAAAATAATCAGGTTACACAAAATCCGGATGGTCCCTGAACACCAAGAACTTATCTTTTGCATAAAAAAAAAAGATGTGTGAAAAAGGAGAAAGGACCTACATCGCTCACTTGACAGTGGCTGTGGGCACATTGAAGCAGCTTTTCCTTCTTTTTTGCCTCTGAGTTGCCTTCACACAAGTCTCCCTCCCTCCCTGCCTTCAAGTTCCTTTTAACAAATTTCCCCTACGTGTTCACTTTTACTTTCTGTGCAACTTCAATTGCTTCTCTCTTGGTGAGGAGTTTCAAATTTACAACTTCTAGTCCTGGAACTTCCAGAAAAGTAGTTTCATGTCTATGAACTTACTTCTTCTTTTAAACCAGGACAAGGTAGTTACTCATTTACCTACAGTACATGGAGTCATACATGTTACTCTATGGAAAAATGGAGAGATGTGTGAAGAGTGGATGTCTACAAGCTTACTGAGAATGAGAAAGCCTCGGAACGCTGGATCCGGAAGGAAGCATCGGGGGCATATCATTTACCCACCTTTAGGTGACAGCACAGTGAGTGAGACCTGGAGAGTCAAGCAGAATGTTAATGTCACCTGGCCAGAAAGTGGCAGGGGTGGGATTCAAGCCCCAAGCCCCCCATCCAAGTCCAAGGGGCTTTCCTCTGTGTCATTCTACCTGCTATGACCTCTGACATTGTTCACTATAGAATATACATCACAAATATGTATTTACTTTATATTTATAGGTAAATACTGCTGTTTGGGAATTAGGTTGAGCTATGAGTAACACTAAACAATGATTGAAAGAACATAGACATTTCTTGCTCTCAAATTTGAAGAAATCTGGAAGTGGCAACAGAGGGCTTACTTGGCTGCTTCATCTAATTGGCTGTTTTGTCATCTTCAGAAACCCTGGCCGCTTCCAGCTCACTGCTCCACCCACCCTAAGGAGTGGTACTCATCTTCATGGGCAAAGACGGCTGCTAGAACTCCAGTCATCACATCTGGGCCAAATAGCTTTTAAGGAGGTTTCCAGAAGCTGTCAGGTGTCATTGGCACCTCCACTTACACATCATTGGCAAGAATTTAGTCACAGGGCTATGACTTGGAGCCTGGTGAACTTGGGCGGCCCAGATCATGTGATTTTTCTTGCGTGTTAATATAATGATTATGTTCATTGATTTTTTGAATATTGAATCATCCTTTTATCTCCAAATAAAACTCTTTTAGTCATGATGTGTAATTTTTTTAATATATTGCTGAATTCTATTTACTAATATTTTGTTAAGGATTTTGCCTCTATATTCACAGAGATGTTTGTCTGTGCCTTTTTTTAGTATTATCTTTGTCTGATTTTGGTGTTAGAGTAATATTAATAATACTAACTTCATAAAGTGAATTGTGAAGTATTTCTTCCTCTTCTATTATCTGGAAAAGATTGTGTAGAATTGGTGTTAATTCTTCTTTAAATATTTGGTAGAATTCTCTAGGCTTAGAGATATCTTATGGGGGAATTTTTAAATTCACAATTCAATTTCCTTGACAGATAAAAGGCTACTCAAATTATGTATTTCATATTGGGTGAGTTTTGGTAATTTGTGTGTATTGAGGAATTGGTCCATTTTTTCTAAGTTTTCAAATTTATGTTTGTAGAGTTGTTCACGGTATTCTTTTTTTCATTCAAAAATTGGATTTATTTCTAAAAAATTAAGAGTTTTCATATAACTTAAGCCTGAGCTTAAGTTTGACTGTTCATTAAAAGTACTTGATACATGTTTTGCTGTTTACTTTGGCTTTTAGAGTGAGAGCTAATTTGTATTTACATGACACTTTTACCAGTGGCTTGTAAGAAAGTATAGAAAAAGCAAAGAAAGCTTTTGATTTAGAATAAAAAGCCTGAGTTTAATTTCTAGAAATGTTATTTCAATGAAAAAAATAAATTGCATGATATTCTTTTATTATCTTTTTGATCTGTGCAGGTTATGTAATGATTCACAGTTTTATTTCTTATATTGATAATTTGTGTCTTCTCTCTCTTTTTCTTTGTAAGTCTTGCTAAAGATTTATCAATTTTATTGATATTTTCATAGAGCCAGTTATTTATTTCACTGTTTTCTCCATTGTTTTCTATTAATAGTTTCATTTTCATTGATTTGTCCTCTTACTTTTACTAATATTATTTTTGTCTTTCTGCTTACTATGGGTATATTTTGCTCTACATTTCCAAAGTTCTTGATGTGGGAGCTTAGATTATTGATTTGAGACATTTCTCTTTTCTAATGTAAATGTTTAGTACTATAAATCTTCCTCTAAGCACTGCTTTAGCTACGTTCCATGAATTTTAGTATTTTTTATGTTTATGCAGTTTAATGTATTTCTTTGATTTTCCCTGATACTCTGACTCATGGATTATTTAGATGTATGTTATTTGGTTTTCAAGTGTTTGGAGAGTTTTCTATCATCTTTCTGTTGTTGATTTTTTTATTTGATTCCAGTGTGATCAGAGAACACACTCTGTGTAATTTCAATTTCTCTAAATTTATTAAGGTTTGTTTTATGGCCAATAATGTGGCCTACTTTGGTGAATGTTCCTTGGGTGCTTGAAGAAAATGTGCATTCTGCTGTTGGCAGTGGAATGTTCTCTCTCTCTCTCTCTCTCTCTCTCTCTCTCTCTCTATATATATATATATATATATATATCAATTAGAACATACATAGATTGATTGTGTTGTTCAGTTATATATTTTTGCTGATTTTAGATTTGTTCTGTCAATTTTCTGAGAGTAGGGAGTTGAAGTCCCTGCCTGTAATTGTGGATTTGTCCTATCAAGTTTGTCAGTTTTTACTTCAAGCAATTCTCTTGAGTTTTTATATGCAGAAAAAAATGTTTAATTTAATTTGGGGGTTTTTTTTGGTATCACTTCTTTTCTTTTATTGTTTCTCTGTTTAATGATTATGAAGTCCCTTTATAACTGTATCTGTTAAATATTTTTCTAATTTTAGAATTATCTTATCAAACTTGATACAAAACACACGTACATCTTCATGAATTTTAGATGAATGGTATTAATTCTGTTGCTTCACATGGAAAAATTAAAACTTATTAGACTTTGAAAACATATATTCTCCTTTCTCTAGATAGATAGATGGATAGATAGAAAGATAATTGATAGGTAGGTAGTTAGGGAGGTTGATAAATTGATATCCATATCAATATAGATACTACCTCTTGATAATATATTGAAGTTTTTTCTTTTGAAAACCCTGTAAATATCTTGCTGAATAAATTCTAAGCATTTAATATTTTATCCCATTCTTGTACATACCTTTTTTTCCTCATTATATCTTTTCACTGGCTGTCAGAAAAAGAGTTACTGATTTTCTTTATTTATCTTAATTCTAAAACTCTTTTTTTCTTTTACTTTAAGAGTATTTCAAGAGATACCTTTGGGGTTTCTAGCTTTATAATTAGATACATCCTTACTAGCATGAAATAGTTTAAATATAACTAGTTTATAAATTTGATTGTATCAAAGAGGGGCAGCATAGTAAGTATAGGAGACAGAATATAGATTTTGAATTCATGCAGACCTTGATTGCTCCATTTTCTACCATAAACTATTTTTATATAAGTCCATTAACTTCTCTGAAGCCCAGTGATATGGTTTGAATATGTTCCCTCCAAAATTCAGGTGTTAGCAACATGACAGTGTTAAGAAGTGGGATCTTTAAGAGGTGATTAGGGAGTGAAGGCTCCTTCCTCATGCATGGGATTAAGGTCCTTATGAAAGAGGCTTTACTCAGCATTCAGCTAACTGGCTATCCTGCCTTTCTGCCTTCTGCCATGTGAGGACACAGCACTCTGCCCTTTTGGCAGATTCAGCCCTCACCAGACAACCAAGCTTCCTGGCACCTTGATCTTGGACTTTGCAGTCTCCAGATCTGTGAAAAAATTAATTTCTTTTCTTTATATGTTACCCAGACTCAGGTATTTTGTCATGGCAGCACAAACAGACCGAGATGCTCAATATCCTTAGCTGTTGAAAAAGTTTACTGCATAGAGTAGTTATGATGACTAAATAAAGTAATCAATGTAAATTACCTAACATAGTACTCATAAAGACTGAATGCTTGGTAAACATTTATTATTCTCTCTTACACCATTTAGCCTCATACATTTTGTTTGTGTAAAATGTATGAGACTAAATGTATATTACAGAGAATTTTGGTATTGGCAGTTAGGAAAATTGTTTATTTGCTGGCTCTTTTACTGGAATGTAGGTTCCTGGAGGGCAGGATTATGTCAGGAATGGCAAATAGCATCAGCTCACACAGCAGCTCTAACTGATTGTGATTTTCTGTTTAGAGATCTGGGTTAAAAGAATGTGTGTTTAATAGATTAGTGATGTCTGTGATGGTATGATTGGGAAGGTGAAGGGACATGTCCCACATATATCTGGCTTTATGCTTTGTCTGATTCACCTTTAGCAAATGATAGGCACAGAGATCATCCTTAACAGTACTGAATAGAGGCAAGAATGAATGAATCCCCTCCACTCTGGCACAAAACAAATAATGAACATAAATTCATGCATGAAACAAAAGGAGAGGCTAATCCTCAACTTTAACACAGACTATTTATTGGCACACGTGGACTTTATAAGAAGCAGTATCACAGGAAGAATATGAGTTCTGGCAGCAAACAAATGTGAGTTTAAATTTCATCTTCACTGCTTTATAGCTGTGTGTCTTTGGTACAAAATAACTCTCTGAACTTTAGTTTCTTCTTATTAAAAGAGTAGCAATGTCCAAATTCTCTTAGTTTTCCTTTATTTGGTGATTTCTTGATTTTCCTTCATTCCTAGAGGATTTTTTTCTTTTTTCTTTTATTTATTTTTGTTTTTGGATATATGATTCTAAATTGACAATTCTTTTCTTTTTGCAAAAAATCACAATCAATGTGAAGATTCCTCAATAGAAAAAGGGACAAACTGCATATTTCTAAAAATAGAATGTGATAGTTAAAATAATGATATATACTACTAAAGCTATATAATATTATTATTCAATAATAACATATATAAAGATGAAGCTTAGAAAAATAGCAAGTTGTAAGGAGGCATACCTGTATTTCTGTATTTTCTATTTGTAACTTTTAAAACATAGAGAATGCTATTTCTGCTATTGGTTCATTCATATATAATAAAAACTAAGAGAAGTATTGGAGAATATACTCTAAGTTCAGTAGTTTACTTAGGAAGGATGACTAAAAAGGACTGAGGTAGATTACAGTTTTATCTGTCCTATTTTGTTTTTAATTTTATTTCTCAAAAAACTTACTTTTTTACATTTTAAAAGGAGAAGTGAATTATTTATTTTAGAAAAATGTAAAAGGTACTTTAGCTGCATTCTTTCAATAATGCATATATTTGGATATATAACACTCATGTAATTTTTTAAAAAATTTATAAACTTCAGAATATTACAAGTGTATAAACATTTTAGTTACATAAATTGCTTCTGTACCATTTGAATCAGAGTTTTATAAATCTGTCCATCACCCAGATAGTGTGCACTGTACCCATTAGGTGTGAATTTACCTATCCTCTCCTCCCCCTTCCCACCTGCTTGGTTTCCAATGAATATTATTTCCATATGTGTACATAAGTATTAATCAGTTAGTTCTAATTTAATGTTGAGTACATGTGATATTTGTTTTCCCATTCTTGTGATACTTCTCTTAGAAGGCTGGTCCCCAGTTCCATGCAGGTTAATATAAGAGGTATTAGTTCACCATTTTTTTATGGCTGAGTAGTTCTCCATGGTATACATATGCCACATTTTATTAATCCACTTATGTTTTGATGGGCACTTGGGTTTTTCCACATCGTTGCAATTGTGAAATGTGCTGCTATAAACATTTTAGTGCAGGTGTCTTTTTTATAGAATATATTTTTTCCTTTGGGTAAATACCCAGTACGAGGACTGCTGGATCAAATGGTAGTTCTACTTTTAGATCTTTGAGGTATCACCATACTACTTTTCATAGAGGTTGTACTAGTTTGCAGTCTCACCAGCAATGTATGAATGTTCCTATTTCTCTGCATACATGCCAGCATTTGTTGTTTTGGGACTTTTTGATAAAAGCCATTCTCACTGGAGTTAAGTGATATTTCATTGTGGTTTTGATTTGCACTTCCCTGATGATTAGAGATGTTGAGCATTTTTTCATATGTTTGTTGGCCATTAGTCTATCTTCTTTTGAAAAGTTTCTGTTCCTGTCTTTTGTACATCTTTTAATGGGGTTGTTTGATTTTTTTTTATTGTTGATTTGCTTGAGTTCTTTATAGATTCTAGTTATCAGCCCTTTATCAGCTGTTTAGCATGCAAATATTTTCTCCCACTCTGTAGGTTGTCTATTTGTTCTAATGATTATTTACTTGGTTGTGTCGAAGATTTTTAATTTAATCAGGTCCCATTTATTTATTTTTGTTATTTATGTGGTTGCTTTTGGGGTCTTTTTTTCATAAACTCTTTGCCTAGGCCAATGTCTATAAGAGTTTTTCCAACATTTTCTTCTAGAATTCTTATAGTTTCATGCCTTAGGTTTAAGTCTTTTATCCATCATGAGTGGATTTTTGTGAGTGGTGAGAGGTACGGATCCTGTTTCAGTCTTCTACATGTGGCTATCTAATTTTCCCAGCACCATTTATCTAATAGGGATTCTTTTCCCCAGTGTATGTTTTTGTCTGCTTTGTCAAAACTCAGATGACAATGTGAGGATGGTTTTTATCTGGGTTCTCTGTTCTGACTCATTAGTCTATGTCTCTGTTCTTGTGCTAAAAACTTATTACTTTTTTGAATGGTTAATCTATTTCTGAGAGAGAGTGAGAATTTCGCAGTTGCAGTTCCCCAAAGACAAAACATGAAAATCTGTCAGTTTGGGCAGGAGCTAGTTTGGGCAGGAATTTTCTGATGCATATTTTTTTTCTTGTAGAATAATTCATTTATTTAATCTCTCATCTAGCACAGTCACAGAAACATAGAGCTCTGCCCTATTCCAGAGGACCACATAACACATTAGCAACTGAAGCTCACCTTCATAAGCTTTCTGTCCGGGGTGGTGTGGGTACCTTTTCCTTCACCTTAAGAGATACTTCACCATTGATTTCTAGTGCCATTTATTAGGAAAATGGCTTACATTTTTTGGTAGGCTTTGAAAAGCTCTCCCTTTCTTTTACTAACCCTTTTCCATTTTTGTAATCTCTGCTTTTTCACCTTCTTGTATGTCCTGCCTTGCAGTGCAAAACCAAAGTAATTTGATGAGGTCTATTCCTGTCCCTTCCACTTCCTTTTTGGTTAGTTCTTGAGACTAATGGGAGAGTGTTTGAGAAGCCACATCAGCTATTTTTAGATTTTTGAAATTGTGTTCATGTATGCCACCCACATACAGACACAGAGACATACACGAATCTGTTCTAGCAGGGACTCTAGAAAGCTCATAGCCAGAAGTTTTTTGATGAACAGCCATACATGGTGTATCGAGTCTGTCAGATCCTACAGTTATGATGCTTCTTCAGAGCCTGCACAGACCCTCTTTTCTATAGAATTCTGGTATTTCTGGCTGCTACAGTCCAGTGCAGTTGAACTGTTGAATGACAAGCTCCACGGCAGCATCAAGGGCAGAGAATCAAAGAAGCAGAGGGTCTTCTGATAGGATTGCCATGTATCTATTCCACTTCAGTTGCCAACCAATACAGAAATCATCTCCATAGTCTACACTTATGGAATGTTAGATTCAGCCCAATCCTCTCATTTCACAAGGGAGTATGTTGAGTCTCAAATAAGGGGAAATGACATATTTCAGGTCACCTGATGTGACAGTAGAAGATTTGAGGACAAAATACAGGGTTCCCAACTTCAATTCTCAAACTCTTTCCTTGCACCATGACATGTACCCTGCAGTCCCAACCTAGATAAGTTCTCATCATTGAAACGTGATGCTATATGACAAAGCTAAACTGATGTAGGAAGGAATTTGGCAGACCTGGTCAGTGCTAGCTAAGATTAGACAGCAAAGAAGTGAAATAGTGTCTACTTCCTTTCTTTGGGCCATATCACAGCCGTGATGGCCCAGAAATGGGAAGTGGCACACTTCTTAGGCATCAGAGAGTAAGGGGAAAGAATCCAGGCTAGCATCATCCTCTCAGTTGCATTTACTACAGAATATGCATGGCCTCATTGACTCAAAGTAGGAATCTGCCTCGGACTGAGGCTCAAAAGACCTGGGCCTTCATCAGACTGTGCTGCTTGCATGCTGTGAAGCCTCAGATGGTACAATTCCCCTTTCTGTCTCTCAGAGTTCCCATCTGTTGTAGGCAGAATAATGGTCTCCAAAGATGTCCACATCCCAATCACTGGAATCTATGACTATGTCGTCTTACACAACACCAGGAGCTTTGCAGATGTGATTAAGAGATGGTGAGATTATTCAGGTGGGCCCAATTTAATCTCTTGGGCTCTTAAAAACAGAGAACCTTTCCCAGCTGTGGTCAGAGGGAGATGTGACTATGTAAGAATGGTCAGAGCAATGCAGTTTCCAAGAAGGGGGAAGGAGGCACAAGCCAAGGAATGGGAGTAGCCTCTAGAAGCTGGAGAGGACAAGTAAATGATTTATCCCTAGAACTTCCAGAAAGGAACACAGCCCTGCTGACACCCTCATGGTGGACTTCTGAGACCTACAGAAGTATAAGATAATATATTTGTGTTATTTTAATCCACTTAGTTTGTGACAATTTGTTACAGCAGCAGTAGTAATCTAATACACCATCTTCAAGTCTGAAAATAATAAAAATATGTGACTGTAAAAGTCAATTATTTAAGGGCTCCCTCCACTCTTCAACCACTGGCACTGTCTTTGTTCATCTTCATCATCTCTCACCTGGTCTATTGCAGCGTCCTTCCCACAGTCTACCTGCCTCCAGCTCCACTTCCCTGTGCATCCTCCACACTAGCTCTGGAAAGATCAGTTTTAAAGGTGTTTCTGAGCTCACTATCTCCTTCTTAAAATCCTTTAGTAATTTATTATTTCCTAGCCGGCTAGTTTTAAACGTCATGTGTGTTTTAGGAGGGTGTGGTGTCAAGGATGTAGTGAGAATAAGTAAATTTGAAGATATACCTGCCCTCTCAATAACATTTACATACACAGAGACCCACAACAACGCATGTATAATTTCCAGAGGTTTGTGAATCCCCTGAAGTTCATCCATGAACTCAAATATAAGACACTGTGGTCACAAAGATAAAATATGAATTTCTTCATCTGAAGTCATAAGGACTTTGTTTACCTCTTCCCAGTATCCCTCTCAATCCTCACCATGCCCATGCCCAATCCTCACCAGGCAGGTGGATC